>JASSUY010024249.1:0-21002 GCA_032466535.1 Forpus xanthops | reverse complement strand
GGAGCAATCCCAGGCACAGCTACAGGTTGGGCAGAGAAGAGATTCAGAGCAGCCCTGCACAGAAGGACTTGGGGGTGCTGGACAATGAGAAAATGAAGATGAGCTGGCAGTGTGTGCTTGCAGCCCAGAAAGCCAAACCTATCCTGGGCTGCATCCAAAGGAGCATGACCAGCAGGTCAACAGAGGTGATCCTGCCCCTCTACTCTGCTCTCATGAGAATTCTCTTCAAGTACTGTGTGCAGTTCTGGTGTCCTCAACATAAAAAGGACATGGAACTGCTGGAACAAGTCCAGAGAAGGACCACGAGGCTGATCAAGGGACTGGAGCACCTCCCATATGAAGATGCGATGAGAAAGTTGGGGCTGTTAGGGCTGGAGAAGAGAAGGCTACATGGAGACCTCATAGCAGCCTTCCAGTGTCTGAAGGGGGCCTATAGGGATTCTGGGGAAGGACTCTTAATTAGGGACTGTAATGAGGGAACAAGGGGTATCAGGTTCAAACTTACACAGGGGAAGTTTAGATTGGATATAAGGAAGAAGTTTTTTACTGTAAGGGTGGTGAGGCACTGGAATGGGTTGCCCAGGGAAGTTGTGAATGCTCCATCGCTGGTGGTGTTCAAGGCTGGGTTGTACAGAGCCTTGGGTGGCATAGTTTAGTGGGAGGTGTCCCTGCCCATGGCAGAGGAGTTAGAACTAGATGATCTTAAGGTCCTTTCCAACCCTAACTATTCTATCATTCTATGACTTTTCTTTCCAAATTCTGTAAGAACAGAACAGACACTCCATCTGGACCCAAAGCCAGCGTATGGGATCGAAGAGGGGACATTGATCTCTTTTCAGAGACAGGCAGCTACAGATGTTACCGCAAAAAGTATGGCATCTTCCCTACACTTAGGGTCATATTACCACGAAATATTATCTAGACTTCTAAAAAATTAGTTTTAAACTTTTTTCAGGGTTAACTAACAATATGTCACTAAGTGTTTCTAACAAAGACTGATTCAAGACAAAATGTGAAGAGCTCTTTTGTCAGATGATACATGTTCAGATACAAGAAATTTCTCCATAACATTTTGACGGAATTACATGGTTTTGAAAAGGTTAAAATGATAGAATGCAGACTATTCAGGACTTTTCATTGTTGCCACACTGATGTTCTTGTACATTGCCTGCCCCCTCTTCAAGCCCTACAATCCTAGCACAACTCTCATTAACTTATGAATTAGTCAATTAGCCCACAACAAACATGTGCTTACACTGTTATCTTGCTCCACAGACTGAAAAAAAAACAAACAAAAAAACAAAACAAAAAGAAAAAACTAACTAGAAAACAAAATTTGCTCTGAGAAAGTCACAAAATTCCACCAAAAGGCCACAAACCTTTTCTGAAAAATTTCCAGCTCTCAACAGTTATGCTGCAGCTTAAGTTGTTTTCTACTACACACTTTCAAATACTTGATATGGTCTGACCTCCAGCAGTAATTTACGGGAAAAAGTAACTGGAATATGAAGTCATTTAAAGCTTGGTGTTAGCTCTAAGCTACCATTTTTGAGGATGGTGATACCATTTCAACACAAGGCAACATAATATAATACATCCCAGAAACATAGAATTAAGTTCTGTTTTTCTCACTTGAGTACTTATTTAGAACTCTTTTGTATAAGATACTTTGATTTTAATTCATAAAATGACATACCTTGTTTATTAGATGCTCAGTGACCACTTCTCTTAGTCCAGTGTAGAGCTTTTCTCCATGTTTATGCAACACCATTGTATACGCATTCCTATACAGCTCCTCAAAACTGAGTCCACTATTGTTCTTACGCTGGATTTCTTGGATTGCATTTTTTAGAAGATCCCAAATACTGTTCACATATTTCTCATCCATAGTCATCTGTAAAAACAAAACAATAAATTATTATTTAGACTCAAAAAAGATCCCGACAAAAAGCTATCTCTGGAAACTGCAACTCCAGGAGCAGTGTTTCTGCCACATTTTATTAATTCCATTATCACAAGGTTTCTCAAAATTTATCAGAAGGAAAACTCTGAAACTCATGGGGGTTTCAAGAAATAGTTATCAGAATCATAATCTGCAAAAGTTTAATACTTTTCTACTTCAGAGCTGCAAATCCACAGAACTCAGCTCCAGAGCCTGTGCAGGCAGGAAGGCAGGTAATCATGAACATGAGTCTCTTCCTTACACTTTCTCTGCAGTGTTGACAATGACTGTACTCATACTTTCCTCTCATTCTAACATACTACTTGGCAGCTCATAAATTGTAATGCAACACTGCTGTTTAACCAGACCCCAAATCAACCTGTACAATAGAAGATAATCTCTGACACAGTTTGCAAACTTACTTAGTCATCTGTTTGAGTTAACTAGGTATTCTTTAATTACAGCAATGTACTAATGACCAAAGAATTACATGCCCAAAATATTGTGCCCTATAATTTAAGTACTTAGAGGTGTTGAAATACCCCACAAATGTCCAAAATTAACAACTGTATTGAACATATTTCCATTGCACAGATGTGGTTAAATAACTTGCTATAGGGTATGCATCAAGTGGTTAGGAGAATATGCATCTGCTTGGTCTGTTATTCAGACACTATATACTTCAGTAAATATTTCACACAAAGCCACAGCAATTAAGAAGAAATCAGAGAATGAGAGAAACTCTTACAAGAAATAGTCTCAATAGCAAAAAATCTTTTGAAATTTACTATCTAGCACTTAGCGTGAATCAGTTTACAACTGTGCTTTATCAATGCAAGGTGTTTCAAAATATGATGATTTATAGATAAAGCAGCAACTGGGACAGCAAGCAAAACTAGCAACAAGACATCAGATGTCAGCATTGCTTAAAGTTTGCAATAGAGCCAACTGAGAAAAAAAAAACAAATTAAAAAAACAAACAAAAAAAACCCCAAAACATATTTTAATTGAACCAAATTTAAAATGCAATGTTTAAAGTTAAGTCTGGTTTACTTTATACAAAAAAAGAACTAATCTAGCATTTCACATCTAATGAAAAAGGCTCCAGAGGAAAAAAACACTATTCCCAGAATTACAGTGAAGAAAGAAAATATCCTTGAGTCTAAAAATATTGTCAAAGCAGCCTTGGAAACAAAAGCTGTAAGGAGTAAAAGAGTAAAGGTATGACATTATAGAAGAAAACTATGACCAGTCCTGGTATATCTCTCTTCTCCCTCACGTTCCACCCAAACCCCCCTAAGCAAGTAGAGGAAGGACACAGAAGAGTAGATTTGCTAGCATTTGTAATAAAACATAATGATTGGCAGATTTTTTTCAGTAATAGTACATTTTTATATGCAATTTCAAACATCATTTTTTCTAGGCATTAGAAACAAAAGTACACCTCATAATAAGGATAGGCCATTGGCTGCACTGTGAGGGAATGGGCTGCTGAACAAAATCAAAACAAGCTGCATCCTACTCCTTTTTCTTTTTTGAGTCTTGGTTAAATACAAATATTTTAATAATCAAACTAATCTTACCACCACTTTTCCCACTCTCCTGATACCAGAACTATTAGCCTGTATGTAACCAAACTGAAGTATGCAGCTTAAGAGGTATGTCACTGTACACCTAAACCAACCAACCAAATCACAAACCCTTTGAAAAAAAAAAATCTTAGCTCCCTATCTCCAAAAACCAAAACCTCAAAGGAACAGAGAAATTGGGGAATGGCATCCTCCCCGCTTTTTGCTTATCTTGCTATGTGTAATATTGAAAGGTCAGTTATTTTCTTAATTTACATTTGCTATATTGGTGCCTCTTCAGGGAAATTGTTTCCTAAAGTCTTCCTGAACAAGCAATTTTACAAGAACTGATACTGAAGTCAACCATTTAGAACTGCAGACAGTGATCCAAATAGAAAGCTTTCCAGTTTTCCTTTAAAAAAGAAAAAAAAAAAGAAAAAAGAGGGCTTGATTTTAGACAAAGCATGGATTTAAACCAACATTTGCAATGCTATTTTCTCCCTTTGTGAATCAAAAATCTCCCAGCCAACATGACAATCTTTTTATCTCGACAGCAATTTAATTGCCCCCTGTATTTAAGAAAGAAAAAAAAAGTATGACCTGTGTAAAACAAGTAAAGCACCAGATGCTAGTCTGAAGAGGTATATGCAGCGTTGCTTTGATGTTTACTGGGTTGGGCAGCCAGTAAACATTTCTGTACATTACAGATAAGCACATCTAATTACTGGGGTGTGCTCAAGATCTTTAACATCTGTGATCTTTAATATCTAATAACTGGGATCTGTTCAAGAAAAAGCTAAACAAGTTAATTGTTTAATCCTCCTATTTTTAACCCAAATGTTATTTTAAAAAAAAAAAAAAAAACAAGGAATAATTGTAACATTATTTGCTCCAAACTGACTGAACATAAATACAAACCTAGAGCTTTCTGCCTCTTAACAATTAACACACCATGAGCTGCTTTGAAAATGCAAGAGAGATACGAAAAAGGCAATTTTAAACGGTACACATGTCCATTGGACAAATACACAGAAATGTCTGTAATACTATTATAAACTTATCTTACTATCTTTTAAGAGTAAGCATGAAGGACTCTGCTTCTCAATGCAGCTTCCTATTCTGCTACTGACTTCAGATTAGTATCTTGAAGCTTTGTGGGAACAGGTTTGCTAAAGTCCTAAGATACTAGTTAGAAAAGCACTATCTTCCAAGAAAGACCTAGTGTAGCCGAGTTGTTTGCAGGAGTGTTTTCTAACAAAGCAAAGACTCCTAATGCTTTAAATAATTCTATTGGATAGTAAGTCACTGCAGTAAAGGAAAAGTTTATTATTTCCTCTCCACTGCTGAAGAGTTGTTTAGCTTTTGAACAGAAGAGGCCTTCCTGTATCATTTACCCTCAAAGTTATGTAAGAATCAGTGATTAAACCTACCCTTGGAGTATTTAACTCACAGGTTCATGTTTCTTCGCCTCCTTTCCTTAAGTCAGGCTTGTATGCAGATTAAAAAAAAAAAAGAAAAAAAGAACCAAAAGCTAAACACAAAATCCTCACAAACAACTGAGCAATAAGTAAGTTTGTGATGCTATTAGAACAATTTGGCATATTTCAGAATTCTGTACAAAAGCATCTCTAAAATTACTATTACAGAACTGTGATTCTAATCTCTCAGTCTGATCTAGGAGTAAAGATTTATGCAACTATCTAGCTCCCTATCAACAACAAAGCCTGTAAGTGACCCAAAAATATGAATACAGGATCAGAATCCAGATGTTTTTCCATGCTCGTTCCCAGATTTCTTCCAATGGTTGTATTTTAAAAATGAACTCCACAGTTGTTGCACTTGTAATGCCTTGCTTGCGCCTTTCAGACTTGTAGATTTAAGTAAAAACTAGATTACTGCTTCTGCTGGTGCTTTCGGAAGAAAAAAACAAAAAAAAAAGTAAACCCCAAACCAACAAATTCCCGGGCTGAGAAAATCTTTCAGAAGCAAAGTCCCAGTAATTTCAGTAGTGGTTACTCCTGGATTCACCAAGATAGTAAGAAACAATGTCCAAAGGGAGGAAATACACAAATGTACTCCAGTTTATCTGAACATTACCTTTCTTGGGGAATGGGAGAGAGATCAAGTCTGTTATTGGCAGGAGAGAGAGATGTTTATAAGAAGCTGCTAGTTGGAAAACTTCCACAAACCGCTGCCCAAATGCTAATGATTCAAAGATGCAACTTTAACACACAAACATCTGAGCTCAAAGTGTAGCAGAAGTACATCTTGAGGAAGTTAGACTAAAATGTCATTGCACATGAAAGTGCAATTGTTCCACCAAAAAAAAAAAAAAAAAAAAAGTCAGCAAAAGACTCAAAAGATCCTTTATGCCACAGTACTCCAGTACTGCAGGAGCAGACACATGCAAGCCCTTTCTTCAACAACGTCTGTCTGTCCTATTGAAGCCTCCAAGACTGAATAAGCAATCACTGTCAGCGGACTACTGCCACCTGAAAAGCACGACACCACAGCAGGTAAAGCTAGTAACAGTCATGAACATATTTCTCCCTCCTAGATGCTAACAGTAGCCACCAGCTCTTCAAATAACTTTGTCATTCCGTAAATCAAAAGGATCAAAGAGCAGAATTCAAGTAGCTTTGGTACTAGCATAAAGCTTCATGCAAAATATTATCATCTCCCACCTAGTGACGTAGTTTAAAGGGAAATGCAACATCCTGTCCCTAGGAGGAACAGCCCCATGATGCGTTAATACATGCTGGAACCAACTGTCTGGAAAGGAGTGTGGCAGAAAAGAACCTGATGCTCTTGGACATCAAGCTGATGAAACAATGGGCCCCTGAGGCAAAGAAGGTTAAATGGTATCCTGGGCTGCATCTGAAGGAGTGTTGCCAGCAGGTTCAGGGCTCTACTCATCACTGGTGAGACACAAGTAGACTGCTGTGTCCAATTCTGGGCTCCTCTGTAGAAGACACACAGAGACATACTGGAAAAACTGCAGCGAAAAGCCACTAAGATAACTCACCAGGAGAACCCTTCATAGGAGGAAAGGCTGAGTCAGGTCCAGTTAGCTTAGTGGACCTTTGCAGGGATCAAATCAATGTATATCAATACCTAAAGGGAAGGTATACAGAAAAGGGAGCCAGGCTCTCTCCAGTGGTGCCCAGTGACAGGACCGGAGGCAATGGACACGAACTGAAACACAGGAAATTCCTCTTGAACATCAGGAAAACTTTTTTTTTTTACTGTGAGAGTGACCAAGCACTGCCACAGGTTGCCCAGAGAGGTTGCGGAGTCTCCATCTTTAATGAAACTTAAAAACTGTGTGGGTACAGTTCCGAGCAACTGGCTGTAGGTGACCTTGCTTGAGCAGGGGAGTGTGACAAGATGATCTCCAGAGATGCCTTCCAACCTCAACTACTCTGCGATTTGGTGATACATATTACAGCTGTATACTGAGGAAGCCAGAAAAAACAGGCTTACAAGCTAAATGTAACCTTTTAAAAGTGCCAGTACCAGCTGCAAAGTGCCAGCTTCCAAAAGAAATGCATTCCCAGATAACAAAGGTAAACAACAAAATGCTTTTTACCAGAAGAACTAGGCATTTTTTTCCCTAGCTTTTACTAGCTACTGTCAAAGGACAACACTAAACCTCCCAGATTGATACAGAACAAAGAGATTTACTGCTGGAGATCCAGATTACTTTGTATAGAAGTAAATTCTTTGGGGTGTATCTAGAATGGAAATTACAATTTAGCTTTTGCAACACTGTTTCTTTCAAATGCAACTTTATTTCATGTTGTCAGTTTGCCATTTTTCGAGTAACACTGCAGAACTTGCTCCTCTTATGAGAGTTCCTTTAAAGAAAGGCAGTTTACAGCAGCAAACAGCTAAGAACCTGTTGAATTCTTGATGGTTTACACCAGCTTACTTTTACCAGAAGTAGCTACTTAGTCTTCTTAAACAAGGAAGTGAGGAAGAGGCAGTAGATGGTCTACAGAATTTCAGCAGGAGTATCCAGGCGGAATTTATCAACCAGCAAAAACAGGAGGTATTTGAACTAGTGCTCACAGGACTACAGACATAGCTTCTCATCCTTGCAAAAGAAGTTTCTAGACAAGTTCTGTAAAGTTCTCATAAAGATCTCAGACAAAATGGGGTACTGTTAATCCTCAGAAGTTTTAAACAGTCTGCAAACACACTGCAGAACAGGTCAAACACCACTACTCAATTTTTCTACAGACCAGGTGCAGAGCATTTATCATAACTCTATACACTACCAGGTCTAACAGTATTTGACAAAGTTTTCAGAAAACATAAGCATCATCTGCCTCATTCCTTTTCATGACATCCTTTAGGTCTAATACACCAGAGCACTGGAGTGAGAGCCCACTGTAAGTACAGAACTCGAGTGTTTACACTCTCTATCTTGAAGGAAGTGAGTGGATACCAACAAAGCTAGTTAGCAGCTCTGGGAGTAAACATCTGCACCTAGTAATTGCAGCCTGTTCTCACTTCCTCATTTCCTACCCCTCAGCAGATCAAATGAGCAGGAGCTGACTGCTGCCATCTAAAACTGCCACCACAGGGGTCCTGACCTACAGTGCAAAAGGCACGGGAGGTTGACAAAACTGACAGTCTTTACTTCTATTTCAAGACAGGGCATTCACCAAGATAATATTACATAATCTATTATACAATAACTCAGCATCCTTAGCCAGGATCTTTCCCTCTGGATGAAGCTTGGCTGAGGTTACCCAGAAAAGGTCAAGAGCAACACATTTCCTGCCTCAGAACCTAATCACTACTTGAAATTTTATAAAACCTTCCAATATTGTTAAATTTAAAATACAAGAATTGGAAATGACAGAGATCCATTGCCTAGCGTTTGCTCCAAGAATATCTCTGAAAAACAGCATATTAGTATATCGAACTACACATTCGTCAGCTACAAAGCAGATAAAATGCACCCCTATTAATGATAAATGCAGAGCTAAACATTTACACTTCTCCAAATTTTGAGGTTTTCATCACTGTATAGCAATGAGTGTATCTGGAAGAGGATATACTGGCTACACCTCATCGCCTAAGACACATTGGTACTCAGGAAGCGAACAACTCTGTAACACACACTCACAAATAAAACCAACTAATCTCTGAACTACCAAAACAACCAGGCATAAAAATCTTCCATAGTATTATCTGAATAGGTTGACTGCTATACACCAAAAAACATGACTGGAAGCTAAGAGAGAATGAAGAAAGCAAGGCGCACCCTAACCTGCCACCCTTCTCCTGCATCTAGCCCACTTTGGCCATCTGCTGAAAGAGTGACAGGGAAGTCATAGCAATGTGCCACCAAAACTGATCCTAATAACTAGGCTTTTGCTCAAAGGTGACTTATAACAATAACTGGAGATGATGATTCAGTATTATCCACATCTCCTAGGAGCGTCAGGAAATGCCTACACTATCACACTCCCTCAGAGGTGTGTGTGTGGTGGTGGGAATCTATGCCTGTAGTTTGCTTATGGCATATGGCAGTTATCATTTACAATATTAACTACTAACATATGCTTTTAATATACGTTTTTTGCTCTTCACTCTTGCCTTAAGATACAAGCCTTATCCTTGTTTGGGTGGGCAATCTCTACATTAAACTTCTCCAGATTCCTCCCAAAAGAAATATTCATGGCCTACACCATGCTCCATTCTGAGCTCAGAAGGTGAGCTGAGTAATCAGTGCTGACAGTAATCCCATACAGGTCAAGAAAAAAGCATCTCGAGTCTGACCCAAAAAAATGTTCGAACCTCTGTAGAATAGGCAGGGCTCCATGACAATAGTCAGTATCAGAAATGAAGGAATCACAATATTCACCTCTCCCTCCCAGCTTTGTCAGGCTTTACACAGCAGAAGTAAGTAAAACACACAACTAAGTCAAAAAAGGGAATCTTCTTTGTCAACTGAAACACCCAAGAGCTGTAGCAAAATCATTTCCTTCCCCACATCGGTTGAATCAGTTCTGTAGCAATTAAAAGTTATTCTGCCAGCATGGAGAAGAACAGGTAAGTAGATTAAAATGCAACTGTTCCTTAAAAGATGGAGTTGTACCTCCTGTGTAGTGCCTGACAGATTTGGTCTACTTCCAA
Source organism: Forpus xanthops (assembly GCA_032466535.1). Classification (NCBI taxonomy): domain Eukaryota; kingdom Metazoa; phylum Chordata; class Aves; order Psittaciformes; family Psittacidae; genus Forpus; species Forpus xanthops. The sequence continues at coordinate 11,342 of JASSUY010024249.1, read as the reverse complement.
GACATTGTCTAGGAGTACTACTGGTCTCATCACAAAACAAGTGCGGCTTCAGGGTGGGAGCTTGAAGAGGAAGGGGTTTGGTCGATTGGTTTTGATAAGCCTTACAGCGAGCTATAATATCCTCCAAGAACTTCCTTTTCTAGTAATTCTAAAGCCCAGGAAAAAAGATTTGTTCCTCCTCTTGAATGATAACACATTTGGCAGCACTATAGGTGGACCTGAAAAGAGTTTCACCACACAATAGCAATTTAACAGTGTATATGAAAAGTTTAAAAGAAGACTTTAATAGAAAATGTCCTACTGCAGCAACAGTTTTGACATGTTTAGGAGACTGAACAAATTTTAAAAAATATCAGACTAATTTCTATTTCACATTTTAGGAACTGATTAAGAAAGAGACTAACCATAAACTGTCAACATACATCACTTATTCTAAATTTCAACTTCTATTTAATACAGTTTCTTCTTTTTTCCCCAAATGCTCTTCCTCAACTTTAGTCTTGCAAATCTGTGGAACATTATATTCTGGAGGAAAGGGAGAAAAAATGAGAACACCAACTCCTCACAACTACCTGTTTCATCTGACCTGTGACTATGAACTATGCAAATTTGAGCAGTTACTGAATAAATGCAAAGCAAAAGATAATCTAAAACTTCTTGTTTCATTTCTTTAAACAATACATAAACAATGGAGACAACCTGGAGAAACAAACAAATAAGCATAAACTGAAACACAAAATTACACCGTGCTGATTCTGTGAACACAGACATCTCCCCATTTACAGACCTTCCCACACCTTCCCACTGCTAACTCATGTTTTGTGTTATGTCTATAACTACTAATGATCAACTGTAAGAATGCATAGTATACACAAAGACTAAGGTCAACAGTCTTTCAGAAGACAGTTTCACATCATGTCTCAACTGTAGAACACAACACATTTAGTCAGCAGTAAAATGCAGCGCCCATTTAATCCAAAACAAGGTCCATGAGTATTCACCACTTTAAGACGCTTGAAACTCTGCGATTCTTTCAATTTTTCCATTACAGATTCAGACTCTTGCGCAACACATGCAAGTTCATGGACAAACTTACCCATCTTTTTTCCTTTCCTACAGGTCCATTAAGGACAAACTATATTAGTCTAAAAATCAACTTACAGGTTCAATTTACAACTCATAATGCTCAACTTACAAAACACACCTTCCAACAATTACTCTCATTAATACAAGCAGAACTCTCATTCGTATAGATAAGATATTCATACAGAATATTAATCGTCTGAGTGGGTCAAATGAAAAATAATGCTAGCTTACCAGCCTCATTTTTCATTCACTTATTGGTATATATGGATTCATATAAACCAGTCTTTAAGGTTCTGTATAAAACCTGCATCAGTAAGTTGAACACCATAAGTTAATCAAAGTCAGTAAATATGGTATTTACAGTCACCTAGACAAAACTTAACTCTGTCTCTTACACATTCATCTGTCTTACTAATTATTTTCCAAAAAAACCAACCCCCTTGAAATACAAGTATGTGTTTATTTCATATATACGATTCTATTCTATGATTTTATATGCTTTAGCCAGGAAGGCCTGAAGGATGTTGTCCTCCAGCATAATTGGATACTGTGGAAAAATATTAACTTCTTCTCAACATAAATTTTCAAAGATGCTACTGATTACACCAGGGACTTTATTCTAGAATTGCATGCTTTGCCTAAAGAGGACAGCAGAACAATATTTCATTAAAAAAATAGAAATGACAGTTTTTAAAGTTACCTCCCCCCTCCCAGCACCTGCAGACAAATATAAATGCCTCTGAAAAAGCATTATCTGTGAATGAGGAAACCTCCCCTTGCCATGGTACAAGCTCCTGCCCACCTGCCACCACATTATGAAACTTGTTTTAAAAGAGTTGCGTTTAGAAAGGTAACAACAGCTTTTGTGCAAGCTTCTAGAAGAACTGAACTGCTAAGAGGCTAAATATAGGAAGTTCTAGTTCAAAAGATAGTTAACACTACTATAGAATGGAAGTGCTTATATAGCCAAAGTAGAAACATTGCCTGTACTATTAACCAAGGTTCTTTTAAACATATTCAGTAACATTCATTACTATAGTGCCTGAAAATGGAGGATTCTAAAACACATACAATGAAACTACTTATTTCCTAAGAACACTTCAACCTAATAGTAATATAGAACAACTGTCTGTACTTCTGAAACCTCTTACTAATTTGGAAACCATTAGAGCTGAGGTCTAGATCTAAGGTTACACTTCAGATAGTCTGATCTTTCACATTTAACTTTGCAAGGTAGAAAAAGTATTTTCAGATATAAAATATTTTTTTGTCTTATTTCAGGAGTTGTACTGATAATTTAAGGTGCAAGTAACATGCCTGGAGAAAAAAAACAAGTCAGGTCAGGACAGACTTTAAAGGATTGTTTAACACAAAAAAAAAAGAAACGAAAAACCCTCAAAAAACAAAACCCACACAACAAAACCACTCCAAATGAAACAGAGACAGAAAAAATACAAAGATTTGACACCAAAGATATGCCCACTTCCTCTCTCCTGACCAAAAAAATAGAAATGAATATTGATATTTTGAAGACTAATGAGAAATTCAGAGCCATCTTGACCCACTCTAGAAGTAGCAACCCTAAACCAATTTCACTCAAAGTTGCGGAGGGGAAAAATCTGAAAGGCTTGTGTAACAGCAGGAAATATGTTCCTGAAAGACAACAGCTTTAAGTTTTCGATCCCAAACAAAATCAGAGTTAAAAGAAAATATTTGAACATAATTGGAACAGCAGAAATGGAATGAAGAAGAGCTGAATTTCTGGGAATGAATCATCACCCTCATATGTCAGCAGGATCTTCGAGGTCTAGAAGGCACAGGGAGAGGCAGATAGATCTGCACTTCAAGAGCTCAGCTGTGTGCCCATAGCTGTCAAACGCTCCTGTCAAAGATGAAATGACAAACAGTGGAAACAGTGGCACAAAATTTTTTACAAACTACTGGGCATGCCTTTCCAACAAACAAGGGACAGAGCCTGAAAATTTAATTCAAGTCATTTGCATTCCACAGCAATACAATCTTAGAACAGCCAAGGACGCTCTTTTCAAAATCCAAGAACTATGCAGCTATGAGCGAGCTATCACAAAGTACATTCAACTGCAAATATCCCAAGCAAGCTTCTTTGAGGACAACTGCCCATGTGCAGACCTTTACCCTGCAGCATATGGAAGACGGCCCACTCTTCTACTAGAATTACTTCCAGCTCACAAAAATCTTAAGAAAGATGCCTGTTTACTTATAACCTAACAAGCCTTACTAGCAATGATTAGAAATAGATGGAACTCTGAAATTTCAATTGGATTTCTGGCCCTGACACTTCATCTCCTTTTAAAACCCAAGCACGGGACTTCAGAAGGCAAAATTCAGTAGCTCGTCTTGAAACTGCCATAACAGACAACAGGTCACTGAACACAGATGCAGCACTATCAGACCCCAGCCTGCTAGTTGTACTACTCTAACTCTTAACCCTCTATTTTTGATAAAATACCGAACCAAACCCAAGTTTAGAACTCTGATTCATTATGTGATCACATCATTCCAGCACTACGAAGTAGAAATCCATAGCATTAATCTAGTAAGAGGAAAACTCACGGTGGTTTTTTTTTTTTTTTTTTTTTTTTGGCAAATCTTTTCTATTGATGAATTGTATAATATTAACATTTTAATGACTTCAAAAATAACGGGGATGCTGCACGCCTCCATCCCAGTTAAGAACTGCCAGGGGAAAGAACAATGTTGTTCTTTACATTGGTACCTTCTGTGGAAGGCACAGTCTCCTCAGGGGTACTATCTCTCCTTCCAAAAAATAAATCCATTAGTTCAATAACTTCCCACCCTCAATCATCTGGATTCAGAAAGCTTCCTGAACCACAAATGGCCCATTCCTTGCCCACTGAACTTCAGTGGAAATCCCACAAGAATCATTTCTGGTTTTTATTTTTTTTCTTGGTTTTGGGGATTTTTTATTTTGAGGGTGGGATTTATTTTTTAATTAACCTACAAAGTAGTTCAATATTTTACAACTGGTCACAAATCAACACTATTTAAAGGGGAAATATGTGAAATATACACCAATTTATATAGACCGTAGGCACATTTCCTGAAGCCATTTCAAAACAAGGAATACAATGAATGATTTGGGGAAGGGAAATAAAGGAAGAAACGGTGAGGGAGGGGCAGAAGGGCTTTTAGAGACTTTGGGAGCTTGCTGACAACTCCTCCTCCATAATGCGATTAGCATAACAATACAAGGATTTGTACAGTAAATAAGATAAAATTTTATGATAGAAAGAGGCCAGAGGACTTCTTTTTTTTTGCTTACTTCAGGAGGGGAGGGAATATACACTTAATAATTCACTTACACATTTACAGATATTCAGTACCACTGCATGCTGACAATAACCTTTCTCTGGGGGGATTTTTGCACCATATAGTGCATACACCATGACTGGATGCACAAATCAGCAGTGCCAGAGAGAGCAAGACTTACACTGGAATGAGGGCAACAGGAAAACAAAATAATTAAAACCCAAAAAATATCAATTATGAAAAAATTGGTCAGCTCAGATGCTACCAACGCTTTAAAAACAAAAGTAGTGTGGAAGTAAAAAGAATTTATTTCAATAAAGATTCTTCCATGCAAAATGTAAGACACACACAGCCTGTACTCAGACTGCATGTAGTATAAAAAATGAATGTTGTAAATTTTATTATATAAGCTAGCCTAACTCTACATCATTCACATGTATAATTTATTGTTTTTAATGTTTATTCTCATTTGTACTAAACCAAAAATAGGCATTTCCACAAACGCACCTCACCCATAATCATAAACAAATAAAGCAAGTTACTGCATACATTTTTCCAAACTATTATACCTTATTTAAACTTCAAGCAAGACAGTTTCAGCCCTCAAACACTAATTTTGTGTACAACTACTTGAAAAATCCCAGTAACTCTACAGCAAGCACCACCCAAACATGTTTATTACAGTTTTGTCCTCCTTGCTGTACTTGGGTATTAAACTCACTTTTCTCCTTCCCCAAAATGTGTATGTTAAAAATGTCAGTAAGTCATCCAACAGTAGGTACTTCTCCTGATACGCCAGTACTTGCACCCTCATGAAAGAATCATTAGCAACTTAAAAACTCTACTGGCTTTAACTGAACTTCAGAAAAATAATAAGGTAAGAAGTATGCTTGGCCATGCTATGGTTTTCTGCTACAGCACTTTCCTACTCCTTGTTTTTGCAAAAACTGACTCAGAATGAGAAACACAAGTTCACTTCTCAAGAGTTGCTATTCCACGCGTATAGCTACTAAAAACCAAAGATAACATCCAGTGATCGTATGCACAAGGTCAAGAATCTATTTTGGACTGTAACAGAATCACCATGCATTTTATGATAGGACTTAAAAAATCTTAAGAAAATCTGTCCCTGTCTATCACAAAACATTTTCATCACATAGATTATCAGACACTGCAGATCAGTTGAGATGATGAAAATTTCAAAGCACCTGTACTACTGATTAATTGCCCTACAGGTCAAAGCCAAAGACTTCAGAATACATGTTTGAAATTCTGAGACAGGTTGCCACTTAACACTGCGCACACCTGTGCACAACAGATTAAGAAAAAAACACATTTTGAAACAATGTAAATTTTTTTTCTAAGAGAAAATTCACTTAATTTTTTTTATGTTCCTTACTGTTACTATAACTCTTCACACAGAATACCAAAACTCCTGATCAGTTTTACAGCAACTCTCATAAAGCCCTTTTACCTACCACTACCAGGTTAAAAACACTAACTCCTGTTTAATAATGCCTACTGTATAACACAAGACTGAAGGGCTGGAGACACCTACACCAAGACACCTTTTCCCTTTGAATAAGACAAACAGTGGTTTAGGTGTTTTGGTTTAATTCTAAGCTTTAAACCTACTACCATTTTAGTTGTGAACATTAACTTTTTACTATTGTATAAACTATATGAGTTAATAGTTAAGATGCTCTTATATATATGTTTGAGAATATAAAGCAATCAAGATTCACAAAGCCAACCCTGCAAAATATTAAGTTAACCAAAAGATCTTGCTGCACTGAGTGGGCTTACATTATTTTAATCAGAACTGAAAAAGCCTGCAGTAAACCATCTCCAATTCTAACCTCATCCCATCCTCCATGACTCTATCCACTCACTGCTATAGCATGCATTCTGCACTGGTTATAGGCAAAGGCAGAAATACAAGCATTGCTTACATAATCTGAACACATAAAAGCTTCATCACAGTTCAGTATGTTTTCTATTGTTTATCTGCTATAAGATGCTCACAGAAAACATCAAATTTAGATCAACCTCTAGAATTGGCAGATATACACATTTTAGGTTGAAGAGTAGATTTGACAAACTTCATCTCAACTTGCATCAGTTCCCTAAAATTCAGAACAAAACACAGAAGCAGTCAGCATTCCCTGAGGAAAAAAAGATGCCTTCTGCCTACACAAAGCTCAAACATGTAGCTGTTAGATCTGAGGAGAATGGTGCAGTGGCAATGAAAATATGAGTCTTAATACTTTCTGATGGAATAGTTGAAGTCATTTACTTCTAAGTTTACAGAACTTTGAGGAAGAAGCAACATCAACTAATTAACAGATCTGAAAGAAACAAAAGGCTGTAAGCCTTTTTGCACAAGACCAGATGAAATGAGAATTTTCTCTGGTATAGGTATTTCAAACAAAATGAATCCGTGAATTTTTTATACATATATACATATATGTGTATACACACACACACGAAAGACTCGTTGTATTGCAAGTGCATATGTAGGATCTCTCTAAATACTTTCCAGAATTCATAATGTAACCATGCAATACTGATCCACTGGAACAGTTCTGAGAACTGGCAAAACACTACTTTGTAGCATTGCCCTGGAGAAGATAGCTCTGAAGGAAATGAAAATGATTAAAAGCACTCAACAAAACCCTGACAATGAAGATCAAACCCAGTAACATACACCAGGTCATGCTGCTTTTCAGACAGATCTGTCCAAACTATTTTATGGTGACAACTGACACATTGCACTGAGATAAGGATATGTTCTTGTAAAAAATGTTCACTCAACACAGCTTAACATTACTTCCATGATTTTTTAAAATAAATTCCCAAAATGCTTTCCAAATTCTTCTTGTTTATTTCTGTAAGAAGTGCATTTTTTACTTGGTAAAACTTTTCCATCAAAAACACATTTAAGGCTACTGTTTTCCACTAGCTAAACAGCCACAGCAACATAGCTCAAATACACTTGTAGGAAACATAATTTATACATGCTATATCTCTGGTACAGACATCACATCTTTCCAAAAGTTTTATGTGCAAATTTAACATTCTTTGACACCACTTCTCACATATCAACTGAATCATCCACAGACTAGGTTTGCTGCAAGCTTGTTTGAGAGCTTTTAAAGTATTCTTTTAGCCAGCAGTAATGGGCTCACTGAGGGTTAAAGAAAGCCAATTTGAGACCCTGAGAATATTATATACTAAACCACAGAAGGTAAGAAAACTACCCCCAACACTTCTGCACTCCCCCAAATCATTAAAAAAAAAACAACAAAACAAACCCTAAAAACTTACAAACTATATCCAACTTACATCACTAACAATCACTTGACAGTTTTCTAGAGGAAGGTCCCTGTCCCTGACAGAGAGCATGGAATTAGATGATCTTTAAGATCCCTTCCAACCCTATCATTCTATTTTGTTACTTTTAGTGTCCAACCTCAACATAATCCTATTTGGTACAATGTGTATGAATTTGAAACAAGAAAGTTTATTTAAAGACTGCTTAAGAAACAAAAAAAACTACATTCACTCAAAAGCACTCAAGTCTGTTTCATCTCTAGCTTTAACTCCACTATGAATGCTATCTGGATAGGCCTTATACAAATATAGAACAGCTATATATGACGAAGCTGTTAAAAGTACCACAAGCAGTTAGTGAAAGTAGCACAATCAAAGTCTTCTACGGTGGTACATACAGTTACTTCACTAGCTTAATCTCATCAGTTCGCTCTACTGGACATACAGTACTTTCATTAAAAATACTTCCATTATTCTTTCTAAACTTTTTTAAAAGTGCTCAAGTCTGAAGTCTCAAGAAAGAATGCACCCTCAGCTGGATTATTTCTGATGCAAAGTTTATCACTGTCAAGACCCCTAAGAGAAAACAAGAAACTTTTTACTAAGCTAGTTTTTTTTTAATAAGGAAAATATTTTATTTTTTTTTTTTTATTGTGAACAGAAAACTTGGTTAATGCATAGAAATCTATTTTCCTCAAGCACTTTTGACTGCTCTACAACCTGCTTCAAAACAGTAAGCCATGTACTCAAAGTCACTGCCCCTGAGGTAATGAAAAAGCACAGAGCACATACCAGGAGCTAGCAAACAGTAATGGACACTTGGGGTGACAGATAATCTGCCACCAATTACCAGAAATAATAAATAAAGAATCTAGAATAGAACTAATTCCAGAACATTATAAACTCTATGTGCAACACTGGTAGTTTTCAAATGTTTTGCTCAATTTCCACTTAGTTTCTAGTAAGGCAGAAAGAAAAGGAAAACTTTGGTGCAGTAATATATTGCAAATAACTATTCCTCCTTTCCTCTAGCTACTATAGAATACATTAATACCAGAAATATAAAAAACATTATGAAAAAAATATTAAAGAACCTACATGGAGGTAGCTGCCTCCTGTTCAATTTGGCTACTTCCAGTTTAATGCAATAGTAAATAGCTACCTCCACGCAAGAAGCAAACAAATTTACAACAGACAGACCTGCTTGAAGAAAGGCAATCAATAAGATGACAAATTGAAGCAGATCATGAAGTCACCTCTGGAAGCATTTTTAATTGAGAACTGAAGTGCAAAACCACCAAATTGGAAATAAAAGAGTGAAGATCAGTAGCTGAAGTACAAATAGTACACTTTCTAAATATAGGTTCTATCCCCCACACAAATGCAACCTCATTGACAGGAATAATCCCACTGCAGTCAGTGGCACTATTCACAGGACCAAAACTATACATCCCCTTAGGCCTCCACAAAATTCACATTAAGATTTTTGCACAAACTGCAGCTATTCCCTTCTGCAATTATGAAAGGGGAAAACTTCCAATTCTCAACCAAGTACATGCTTCTTTTCTGTAAATACTTTATCAACAGACTCGTCAATGAAATGTCTTAAAAAAGAAAATCCATTGAAGGGGACACCTGCAAAAATGCTGTCAACAGATGTCAACATTTATGATCTGTAGGTATTGATGCCTACTGACTTATTTAATTACTTTCAGGAGAGGATGATTTTTTAAAAGCTTCTGACCTACATGCTCCTGAAGAAACCGAAAAGACAGACAACGCTAGCAAAACAATTTCAGAAGGAAAAAAACTGGATGACCACATTTAACCTTATGCAAGAGCAATTCTCTATACAAGCACTCTTCACCCAAACAAACTGCAGAAGCTCATTTACAATACTGGTGAAAAAAAGTAAAACAGAAGTTCAACCCATTGCTAAGCCTGCCTTTGCTGGCTGACCCATATTGACATACTCATGGCTGGAATCAGCATATCAAGTTAAAATATAGCCATACCCTTAGTATAGTTTCTAATAAGATATACATACTGGTTTTGTTGTGGTTTATTTTTTACAGGTTTTCCTACTACTTGTGTGCTAGCCTTATCCATGTTGCAGTAAATCTTTTTCTTTATACTTATAATCCAACACTTTGAAAAGGGTGTTTATAAAAGTAAATATCATTTGGAAATCAAAAACCTTTCATCAGCTGAAATTCATTATTTCATAGACCATTTTTCTTTTTAACTTTTACCATTAAATATAATTGTCAATGATTAAAAGTAGAGGAAAGCGTAAGAGGGAAACTACGATTCAGGCTGCTACGATTAAGCTAGCTGCTGAAAATATAAGGAATTCCCTAATTTCATCATCAGAAGTTTTGATGAAACAAATACATTGATATAGACCTTGCAGAAGATAAACAGGTATGTCCAGTTTCTCTATAAAGGCAAGCCACATTAGTTCTACACAACTGCCTACTGGGATCAGATGTAGCATCAGAAAGTTAACACTAAACCTTAAAAGCCAGTGACTCAACCAAGTATCTTCTTTTTAACGTATACAGCGACGAACGCATACACACTTCCTGGCCAACCTCTGGCAAACTGAAACTTTTTTATTTCTCTCGTTTCTCAATACCATTAATAGCCCTGTAGTTGTTAATGCTGTTGTAAGCTTTAATTGAACCAACTGTCAAAACACAGCAAGCTTTATGGCAGTTTAAATTAATCATCTGGCTCATTCCCCTCTGTAACTCAAAGGGATGGCATGCTCATGGCTCTACCGAACATGCATGAAAGTTACCTACACCTAGATGTTTACAGTAACATCTACTGAATAGCTGGCATTGTGCCACCTAAATCTCATAATCATACGACTTACAGCCTCTTTCACAGAGCAAGGACTGTGATAAATTCATCAAGAGAAAACTCTCCAGAAGACGTAAATAATACAACCTCCCACCTCCCCCTTCCGTGGCTAACTAATTTTGTTGATGTAGGCGTATAACCTTCCACTCCTTTGAGGCCTTTTCCCAGTAAACAAAGAAGCGATTCCCCCCCCCCAGCGCCGTACATGGATTTTCGTAATTGATTTGCTTGACTGATAAGGGAGACGATAATCGCGTGGACCAGTTCCTCCACCTCCCACTCGCCGTGCAGCAAGTACCACTGCTCCCCGGGATGCAGCTCCCGCACGTCCCCCCGAACCCCCAGCAGCTCGCATGGGGGTGCCTGAGGCCGCCGGCCGGCTGACAGTTCACCCGGCACCGCTCGCACCCGCGGCCCCTTCCCAGGCCGCCTCTGCTCTGGGCCTGCCCAGCACTCCCGTCCCGCGGCCCCGGCCACACGGCGGGGCTGACAGGGCGGCGAGGCCGCGGGGCCTGCGGGTAGGAGGAGGCCGAGGCCTGGCGCGGCCGCTCAGCCCGGCCTAGGCCCGGCACTTACAGGGAAGGCTCGGATCCGCATCTTGGTGTCCTTCCGGCTGCCCGTCCCCTTGCTCAGGTTCGACATCTTCGGGCTCGGCGGCTGCGGCGCCTCCCGTCCGGAGGGGCGCCGGGAGACGCGCGGCGGGGCGGCAGACCCCGGGAGCAGGGCCGGGCGCCGGGCGAGGGAAG
>JASSUY010024248.1:21218-50728 GCA_032466535.1 Forpus xanthops | reverse complement strand
AACACCGATCCCTGAGGGACACCACTCGTTACTGGTCTCCAGCTGGACATTGAGCCATTGAGCACAACTCTGCGTGCGGCCATCCAGCCAGTTCTTTGTCCACCGAGTGGTCCACCTATCAAATTGATAAATCTCCAACTTAGAGACAAGGATGTCATGTGAGACAGTGTCAAATGGTTTGCACAAGTCCAGATAGATGACATCAACTGCTCTACAGAAGCAGTATTTCCATCCTGTGGAATTGTTGTAAGTCAAATGCATGTAACAAACTCACTGACTTACAAAACACCATGGTTGTTTACCTCATAAAGTACTGTTGTTTCACCATCATTAAGCTTGCATAATTGTAACTTAATTTTATGCCACTGCCCTGCTGTTGGGTGACTGCATTGGAGTGCATGAGTGAATATGTGCTTTAAAAATTTACATCACTGTGCTTTAAAAAGGTATATCATCAATTTGAATATTCAACTAGTTTTTTTTCAAGTACAGTCTATGATTGGACCTTCTCTAAATGCTGCTACATAATTATTTTATTATGTATCTTTTTCAGAAAGGAAGAAATGCGGCACTTGAATTCTGTCCAAACTCATGCTTTTATGAACCCCAGTTCAGTGAAATGTAGGATTAGGATGCCTTTCTTGCAGTTTTTCACGTTTCCCAGGCTGGACTATGATGGAAATTGGAACAGGCCCCAGGAGATGACAGTTGAGGAGGGCTTTTGGTATTATACCAGACTCCAAGGATGCCCTAACGTAAGCAAGACAGCTCAGAGTTTGCACAGTGCCACATGCTATTACTTTGTTATTGAGGCACTGTTATATTTTTGTACACTCTGCATTCACAACCCACTGGCAAAACGGTGACAAGCATCACTGGTCATCTAGTAATGCAGTTTGTTCCTTTTAGATTGTCATTTATAATGCAGCCATTTTTTATATGCCCAAGGAGTTACTTTTTTTCTGCTACCTGTGCAATGACAACAAGCGACTGAGTCTGCTTCACGACATCACATGCCAAAAATTAGGCAAAATTTCTTTGCTGCCTACAGCTTAGAAATATACACGATAAATCTCTCTTCCTGTATGTTACCCCATCTGTACTAGAATGCCACTAGAACAGATCTCTACCATGCCAGCACTATCAAATACTGTGTATTTTGGACATGAGAGAAACAAAATCCAGTTTTTTTCAAAGTCCAAGATGCACCTGTGATATCTGAGAGAAAGTTGCACAGGAAGAACAGTTGTAGTGGAAAAAAACATATGGAGAAGAAATAATTAATGAAAGTATTTAACCTTTTAAAAAATAATTCCAGAAGTACTGTTGAAATCAGGGGTCCAAATTCATTCCTGATATATACTTATACAATATTATTAACCTAAACAGAGTATTATCCCACATTGGTTTAAGACTGCTGAATGGCCCTTATCACAGAAAGAGTATACTCCTGTCCTTTGCTCATACTGAGATTGTGCTAAAGAGCTTTAAGCTGAAATCACTGTTTGAAATTTATTTTTCAGTGTCTGAATCTGTCTTCTTCCTTCAGATTCCCTGGCAGAGGGACTCTTCCCCACTGCTTGTGCAGTGCCTAGCACAGTGTGACGCAGAACCTCATTGTGTGCACTAGACACAACTGTAAAATCGTTATTGTCTACATATCTCTGTTCTGGTTATTTGGTTCCTCAGCATTATTCATGTGCCCTATCCTCTCTCAAACTTCCAGCTGAACATTCGTATGTGTGAAACAAAAGATAGTGTTAGTAAATATGAACTATGCAGATCTTGAAATTTGCCAGCAGAACATACATGATAATTAAACATCAGCAGATGCCTGTTATTTGCTAACCGGGCCTTAAACATCAGTGCATTCTGGGTTATGTTCTGCATTCCTCAGGCTATTTATTAAAGCATAGTAATAGCAAATGTTTACCTATTTTTACATATTTCTTAATTTTAGTTTTAAATATTTAACTGCCTGCTAGACTAAAGCTATTCTTACAAGGCCAATGTACTAAAAATTTAAGAAATTTGCTCCTAGCTGATCTGATGAAGTACCACCTCAGCTTCCAGTCATTCCTGCTTTTTAGCGTCTTTGAGCCTGACATCAGTTTTGGATGCAGTTAAATGCCAACTATCCCAATAAACATGTACACTACCAGCTGTGACTCCATCTGCTCAACTAAACATTTTCACACTAAATATGCTGGGGAAAAAAATATTGGTTTTGGATTTGAAATATTAAAATCTTAACTCTAGGTGGCCCTTCACTTTTTTATTCCTCTGATGAATTTATTTAAAAGAAACAAACCCATTTATTTACAGTCTACCTCAAACCCACAAAATCTAATGGAAGGAATTTGGTGCAAAAAGAACAGATAAATAAAACAGAAATCCAGGGCTGATAAACCTCTAATACAGCCCCTGCAGAGCCCCTGCAAATGCCTACAGGATTGCGCAATCGGACCAATGTGCAGCCAGCAGCAGCTATAAATAGCTTCTGGTCCCTCTGCCCCACCCTGGAGGCAGGTAAGGCTGGTGTGTTCCTCAGCCTGCTCCCAAAGTGCTGCAGTTGCAAACCCAGAATTACAACTGGTACTTCAATAAACTGGTATGATAGCCGCAATGTTTTAGAGACTTTTATGAAAACAAACAGTGCCCGTTTTTGTGAGGAGAGACACCTGCTGGAGCAGTGAAGCTAACATCCTACCAGAATGCTGGATGTACTACTAGTCTCCACTGACTTCCATGTGGTACAGCACACCCTGAAGGGATAACTGTGTACATGTGCCAGACAGAGGTCTATCTTATTACTGCTAATCTCTCCTTTTTTTCATTTGAACATTCAGATATTCCTGAACAAAGAAATAAGAAGTCCTCAAGAAAAGGCAAATCATCTTTGTGAACATGGCTTTTGTCTGAACTGTGAAAATCGTGGTAGAAATTTCAGCACGGTTATGAAACAGCGCAATGAACGGTACCTGCCACTAGTACACCAAGTATAAACAAAGGTGAAGGTTTAAACTGCACTAAGCAACTGCGTTTCACTTTCCACTTCCCTGATGGGAACTCAACAGAAGGCGAGAGGCAGCTCCAATCCTGCCACTGTGAAAGCCAGAGCGGCTGTTGTGAAACAAGAATAGCACAATGGCTGAGAAGGAGAAGACTAATCCTAGCGACACAAGCACAAGCATATTATTCTTCCTATACCTGCTAGGGTGTAAATTGCTCCTTCTTAGAGTCCTTGACTGCACATGTCAGAGTCCTGAAATAATCTCATACCTTCATGAACAACTGTTTGAAAATAATGGCTACAACTGTATTTAACTCAGAAGACCAGCTGACTGAGACTAGCATTTGTTTTGTACAGTGTCATTTTAAACACAAAACCAGAACAATTCTCCACCCTAGTTACAGCTTTTAAACAGTTGCAGTGACATAAGAATTAAGAAAACGTCAAAATAATGGATGAGTAGACTACACTGTGGTTAAAATTCAAAGGCATCCTAGTGGAAACGCAAGAGGACTGAAAAGGCATGATGCTTCTGTAATATTTGTTAATGAAAGCCAACAGTAATTTTATTGACATGAATGGAGTAATGCCAAAAATTTCATGCTGAAGAGACATCCAGACCCATTTAGCTCCAAAGTACTCCTTGACAACTGAATACATTTCTGGTACAGAAGGTTAAATTGTATTTTGGATATTATACCTTCTATTCTGCTACATATGTTCCTCATAAAAATGAAAGAAAAAAAAACTCACTCCAGCTAACAACTTTTTCTACAATTAAAATGTGAAAAATAAATATCTGTCTTTCTTTTCCATCACATTTTTGAATTAAGAAGCATTACAAATAATCTCAGAAATAAACTAAATTCTGAAAGATGTAAATTCCAGAAATAAGCCAAATATTTTTATGTGCAGAGGCACATGTAAATAACCCACTCTACTAGGTTCTGCATTTTGAAGTTTTCCAAAAGAAGTAATATTAGCGTCAAAGAATAACAAAGAGTAGAGCATGTTTTTGTAAACTAAACAAAATTATGAAGAATGAAAGGTATAAAACCCAAGATCAATGTCCAGCATTGTACACAAATAAAACAGGCTTTCTGTTGTTCAGTAGACAGCATCTCTGGCTGCTGGTTAACAGCAAAGAATAATATTTTAAAAAAATTTCATAACTCCTGTGTCATTATTTTAGTATTCAGCGTCAGTGTAGCTATCACAGTTATCTATGCCTGTAATTTACAGCAGAACAAGTAGTCTAAGCAGCTTCTTTAGAAGACTATAAACCATATAATCCACCAAATTCTTGTAATAATGATTTCCCGTCTATACGTTCATCTGTTATAAGCTGGTATATTTTCACTGTAGTCATTTGAGCTGTACTAGTTTCTAAAGCTAGGGATCTTTACAAACACGGAAGCATATAAATACATATTTTTCATCCTTTCTTAAGGGACAGAGGAAAGAGTAAGTAAACATCTAGGCTGGAAAGCACTTTTTTGTTCCACTATGGCTGTTTCTGTGTAACTATCAAGATGCAAGCATGTCCAAGAAATTTGCATCACACAGAAAAATAAGGCAATATTTTGATAGTCATCAGATTCTTTGACAATTAACTCAGAGACTGATGCAAATCATACTGCTGTATGCTCTCTCCTATAGATAAGCCTTATATTTACTGTGAAGAAATCTACTGGAGAGCTTCCAGCAGTGAAGCTATCAAGCACTGGGTTTTTAGATATTTGGGCCCAGGCCAGGAAGTCTTTAAGATAAGAGTAGAGACTGAAGTTAAGCCTAATTCTCTGAAAAGCCAATATAAGGCAGTCTCAAGCGCTCATGGTAGTCTGAGTTGCTGTGACCTTTTGTATTGGATAACTTTCCCTACCCAGTAAGAACTTTATGCTCACGTTTATAATACCATGTTGCTATTGTCCAAGGGAGAAGTAGTAAATGCACAAATAACTGCATCCAGTTCAACAAGCATCAGGATGAGGCTGACTTACCCAATGGATTGTTCCATGTACCAGATTTGGAGGCTTTAGTATCAAAAAAAAGATACAGAAATACTCCCCATTTATAGAATTCACTGATCAAAAAAAATGTATAACTTTCACCAGAAGCTACTAGTAGTGGGCATCGAAACTCATTTGCTTGCCATTTTCTTTTTGCCAGTGCCAACTCTGCCTCATTTGGGTTCAGTTTCAATCTATTATCCTTCAATTAATTTGCCAACCGTTTACTGGGCCATATCAAAAGCAACGTGACCAGCAGGTAGAAGGAGGTGATCCTGCCCTCTATTGTTCTTGCGAGACCCCACTTGAAGTACTGTATGCAATTCTAGTGTTCCCAACATAAGAAGGACATGGAGCTGTTGAAGAAAGTCCAGGCAAGGGACACAAGGATGATAAGGTGGCTGGAGCACCTCCCATATGAAGACAGGATGAGAAAGTTGGGGCTGTTCAGCCTGGATAAGAAAAGTCTGCATGGAGACCTCACAGCAGCCTTCCAGCATCTGAAGGGGGCCTACAGGGATGTTGGAGAGGGACTCTTCATGAGGGACTGTAGCATCAGAATAAGAGGTAATGGGTTCAAACTTAAACAGGGAAAGTTCAGGTTAGATATAAGGAAGAAGTTCTTCACTGTGGGGGTGGTAAGGCACTGGAATGGGTTGCCCAAAGAAGTGGTAAATGCTCTATCGCCGGCAGTGTTCAAAGCCAGTTTGGACAGAGCTTTGGGCTACATAGACTAGCTTTGAGGCATCCCTGGCAATGGCAGGAGGGTTGGAATTAGATGATCTTGAGGTCCTTTCCAACCCTAAGTATTCTATGATTCTACGATTCATTTCTGTGTTGCTTTCTTCCAATTATTTGCTGCTACAGTGAAACTGGAATACTTATAGATGTCAAAGTACAAAAGAAACTGTATATGATCTATATATTTCTGGAGCATACCATCTATTTGACCTGTTCACCCAGCAGCCAAGTGTAGATGCCAAAACTAGCTAATAATAAAGCTGATTCTTGAAGGACACCAGAATGAAGAACAGAAAGGCGGTCTGCCCTGACTACTTGTTGAATGTGTTTGTCTGGGAAAAAAGACAGCCATTTTAGTGTATTACTATGGATCCTGCTACTCCTCTCAAGCAAGAAAATACTATCTCATGATCAACTGTTACATTATTCAGATATGTCTGAAGTGATGAGAATAAATGTCTGTACTGACTCCATGGACAGGAGATTAACCATTACACATGCCACTAAAGCCATTTCATGCCCTGCTTTAAATTCAGATTGTGCTGGATCTAGAATTTAATCTTAATTTAGTTAATGCAGTTGGCCTTTGCCTAGCTTCTCTATGAGCCTGCAAAGAGTTTCCTGATTATTCTGTGTTTGTATGTGGGGACAAAGAATGATGACTACAGTTAGCTCTAGGGTGAAATGTGGAAACTATTATAGAGCACATGGAAATGCTACACAAAGGTTTGTGACAGGAAATTAATAGCTAATCCAACTGAAGCTACAGGGGGAATGACAAGGACATAAGATATAATTATTCAAACTGGAATTTGCTCGGGACACCGAGGTTAACACCTCTAACTCTTGCAAATTGTGCCAAGGCTACAGCTGACAGGACTTCAGGTTATTTTATTTCAGTTGAAAAGCAACAAATCCAATTGCAAAATTCTTTTTCCCACAAGGGACAATGGGTTTGCCATAAAACAGAGAGAAAGAACTGCCTCCTGAATCATCCTCAATACTTCTTTCAACACCTGGATTCCCACTGTAGGTTATAATTCATTGAAGAAATAATACTGTGTGGTATAACCCTACTCAGTCTGATAGGTAGAGAGAAATAATATAGGCAAGCATAGCTACAATAACTATGAGTCAAATATTTGTGTAATTTATCCTTGCCAACTAATTAACAAACTAAATACAACACACAGTGAACTAAGCACTGGAGAATATATCCTGAAAAATTTTTAGGTGGTAAGATGAATGCACTTTATTAAAACCCATATAAATGTACACACCCTCACACATATACAAGAATCAATTTTATGGTGTCCAAAACTGTACAAAATGTACCATGTCTGTGGTATTTTGTTTATCTTTCAGGAATGATAGATCATTTTTTTTTAAGGGAAAAAGAATGGACTGAAATCACACATAATTTTAAAACAGCATTTCCTCTCAGAGGTCTTCTTTCCTGATAAATTAACTATTATCAGCAATGGAAAAAAAAAATTATTTATTATTAGCTTAAAATAATTATATATGACAAAAAGAGCTACATAATCAATTTCTACCAATGCCCAAATATTTCAGAAGTAGCCTTTACTTTTCAATCCCTTTGTTTTTGTAACACACATCAAGAATTTCAGAGGTGCTAATTGCCTACATGTCCAGTGGCACTTCAGTTATGCTGCAAATACTCCTGCCAAGGAGTCTGGCAGGTGTCTGCTTTGTTGTAACCCTGAAGACTAACTGAGCAACTCCATGCAAGGTGAATTTATGTCCTATCACCACATCTTCCTTTCTGAGCCTTTGAAAGGAACAGTTCCCCACAGTTAACACTACTAAAAATCAGGCCAGGGGCATTAATGAGTGGGCATCCAGCACCCAAAGCATTCAGAGAAACTACATTTAAAAAACTTGCTCATATTTCTACATCACCGTGCAATTATGTAATTACTTACAATCCATAACCTTAAAGACCTTCCTCCAGGGTTTTCATGCCATAGAGCAAGTTAATGACCCGTTGCAAAGTACCTCCTTATAATGGCATGCAAAACTTCATTTTAACACCTTGATTATGAATGACATGCTTCTTGTCTTATTGCCAGTAAGGCTCTGAGTCACAAGCAGCATAACATACGAAAGCAGAAAATTTAACATTAACAAAGCTAGGATAAACATGATGTTCCAAAGTGTCCCTTAAACTTGGACAACACATAAGACTGTAATATTACTATCTGTAGCAGAAAAGCCTTTTAGTATCTAGGTTTTGTGCAAGACAAAGTAATGCAAAGCTTATCTAAAGGGCATCATAAGAATCACTTAGTAAGGATCATAAGTTTGTCTTCTGAATTTGAACTATTGATGGCATAGTATAAAAATAAAAATTGATAAAAAAAATTAAAAATAATAAAATAAATAAAAAGGCAGTTTTGAAATAATTTAACTGTAATGACAACGTAAAGCAATATTTTGGACTACTCATTTTACTACAACATGATTTGTACTCCCATGAATTAAAAAAAAATCCTGTTTTGATTAAGAAATGATGAAGTCAGAATACAGTCAAATGTATTTTTAATATCAATGATACAGAATTTACAGATCCTAAAGGGTTAACAAATGCAACATTGATTTAAAAATAAACTGGGCATAAGTCTTTGCTCACCTTCTAATCCTTCTAAATTTATACTATCCAATGAAATAGCACTTACTCTATGCTTTATCAGTCTTGACATCAGCATTAAAACAGCTATACAAACTGCCATAATTGTTTATACATCCCTTCCAGCCATTTCAATGTGAACAGTGTCCTCCTTGTTTCTTACCCTACATGCAGCTATTTAATCTTCTCTAGTTCACATTACCAGACTTCTGCAATCTCAACAAAGGTTTTTCTTTTCTATGTCCAAAATCTCTTAAGTAATAAAAAATACCACCATCAAATTACATGTGAGATGTTTCTGAGAAACAGGAGAATGTAACAAAATATGAAGTATTTTCCTAATTAAGAAGGTAAGAGGGAAAGGGTACTTTGGGATCATTGTGTCCAGTCATCTGCCATCTCAGGCAACCACATAATTTCATTCGTCCCAAAAGAACGACCAAGCTCTGTCTTAAAATCAGATTATGTCTCCCACTACTCCCATCAAAAAGAAGCTCCAGAAACTCAGTGCTCTGATGGTTAGAAAACTTCTAATTTCCAGCCTAAATATCCGACGCTACAAAATCAACCATTTGGTTTTACATCACTACTAGCCATTCCATTAAGCTAACATTTCATTCTTGATGTTTTCCCCACATTCCCTCCCAGTGTATTTTTGAATACTAGTGAAATCTGCGGCACTTAAGGAGTCCTTCTCTATGGTTCCTGTTGAATCTCTGTCATGAAAAAGGAGAGGGAGTAGGTACTACATATAAACATAACTCTGAAGTTTAAAAATCAGGATATTCCTAAAGAAGTGAAAGAAACACAGTTAAAACTCGTAGTTAAAGAAAGGAACTGAACCTGACTCTCCTGTTTCACAGTCTACAGTATGATGCAGGAGCAACACTTCTGAGCATCTCCGTCCCAGTACACACCAAAATTCCAAATTAAATGCAGAAGTGAGCTATATTTTCAGACAACTAGGCTCAACAGCTTCTCTTCCAGCATGTTTTCCCTGAATCCTTCTCCTGATGCACCTGACTTTCCACAAGCAGAGGGTGAAATTTCATACTGTTCTTGATCCCTCCTAATAGTGGGCTACTGATAAAATATTCCTGTTCTCCTCTGTGCTCAAAACCACATGATTCCAGCATTTCTTTTACATGAGATCTGTGGAACCACAGTCGAGAGTAAAAGGAAACTTCGCTTGCCTTTTTAACAATGGAGTCTGGATTATGAATGCAGGACTTAGCACTCAAGTCCTTTCAAGTATTTTTATTGTTTCTTTTTCAACTATAAAATGGAGCAAATCAGCACTTTTTAAAGTGAGTTTAACTACCTGTTTAAGGTTTCTCCAGGCTTACACATGATCCTGGTGCTGAAGCAATACAAAGAGGTTTATCTTTGATGGAGTCAACGTTGTAGTCTTACTAAGGACTAAGTTTTATTTTCTAAATGGCCACTCTTGGACTTTACAGAAACAAATGTTTTTTTTAAACACTAAAATATAAATGACTTCACACTTTCTAAAAAGAAACCAAATCTAATTATTAGAAACAAAATCTAAATGGATTCATGCCTATTTTTAAAAACTGATCTGCAGTTCATTGTCATTAATCATACAGAGACTCCGAAGGTTCTGGTTTGAAATTGGTTGCTATTTTTTAAGATCAGTGGGAGACAACAAATCAATAACAACAATACAGCACCTAATGCCACACAAGTGAGGAATGTGCTTTCAACTCCTACAGGAGTCTCAGCCTCTTCTGTTTCATTTTTTATTGCAGTTAATCTCTGAAGATATTACACTATATTAAATCTGTACCACAGCTACATTTATCTTTATTTAGCTTTTCAGTTATATGTATGTTCATGAAAAACAATAAACAAACAAAAAAACACAACAAAAAACAATCCCTCCCAAAAAAAAAACAAAGAAACCACAAACATTTCATGTGATGACAGTATATTACATTCAGTTCACAACTAGCTACAAAAATCTAAATACTTTCACATTTTGTAGTATGAGAACTATCTGGTCATACTTCAAATTATTAAATTCCAAAAAAAAAAAAAAAAAAGCAAACAAAAATAAATAATTATTTTTTGGGTTAAAAATTTACAATTAAAATTTATTAGTATGAGAAATATCTGTTAATAATTAAAATTATTAAATTCAAAAAAAAAAAAAAAAAAAAGCAAACAAAAAGAAACTATTTTATCCACTGTAGCACTTGCAATCACTTCACTTACTACTACCTTTTTTCTCCATAAACCTCCCCAAAAATGGAAAATACATGTAATAATACAGTTAGCACTGGTCACTTTACAGGATAATTTCCTGGAAAGTTATAATAAATTTTTAGAACAGTAATTTCAGGTATTCCCACTATGAAATTACATTTAAGACAAATCAGTGTGAAAATCTATAAATCTGTACAAAAGATCTGTGGCCGGATTTTTCCAACGCCAGACTGCAGTTCAGTGCAATTTGTGGGCAAGAGGGACTATGTTCAGTTTTATGTCCAGATTTTATAGAATACAATAAAATAATTATTAATCTGACTCAAAATGTATAAAAATTGAAAGCAAAAAAAAAAAAAAAATTCTCCAGTGAATTCTCTTGGAGAAAAAAAAAAAAAAAACAAAAAAAAGGCATAACGAAAAATTCTCTGATATTTCTAATATTTTGCATATGTGCAAATAAAAATTACTGATGTCTATGAAGTCAATAATATTACCAAACAATAAATATTGTTTGCAGCTGAAGAGATTTAAAAAAAATCAAAAAGGATATCACGCACTCACTTCAAGGTTAAAAGAATAATGCAAATTCATATTGGTCCCTGATGATCGAGGTAGGATTAACATATTTTTGCCTTCTCTAATAGAACTGCTTTGCTACAAAATACATTGTTCTGCTCTGTCATGATGTATGGCTCATATTGAGAAATTTGACAGTTTAGGAGTGCATTATGGCTTCCATTAAACTAAACACATTTTTGTGCTGCACAGGAAAAGATAAAGAGGCCACAATTCCTGTCTTCTTTTAAAAAATAATGGGTTTTCTCTCACTACACTAGCAAAAAATTTAGAAAACGCAGTGTTTAGTGGATTAGTAAGTTCTACTCTCTGTGTTTCAAAAACTAAGAGGAAGATATAATTATTTCATATAAATTCCATCTGCTTTACAAGAATGTGAACTATATTAATTGACAAAGGTGTGAGCTAAAACCCTCATTTACAACTGCAATAACAGTAATTTTAAAAACCTTTGGAATTTGACCTGTTAGTGGACTGTGATGTTTCAACTTCTGAGTGATACTAATGACTTCAGCAATTTTAAAATGCCGGCAATACTGTTGATGCATTGTTATTTCACAGAATAACACTGCCACTACGACAAGAAAGAAGTGAAAGAGGAGGGAAAATAAGAGAGATTTGAGAAGTCTAAGGAAAGAGAACCAGAAAAAAAAACTAGTGAAAGCTAAGGTTAGGACATGCACGTGCTATACACAAACATACACATACATATACATATACATACACAAACATGCACATACACATACATGCTCCTTATTCCTATGGTGACAGAACAGTGAAAAGCTCTCTACAACCCCCTGGAATGTAGACAAGGCATTCATATAGGATCTTTATTTTTAATACATATTTGCAGTTTTATCATTACAAATCCAGTTCAAACTTAAACAGGGAAGTTTAGATTGGATAGAAAGAAGAAATTCTTTACTGTAAGGGTGGTGAGGCACTGGAATGGGTTGCCCAAAGAAGTTGTAAATGCTCCATCGCTGGCGGTGTTCAAGGCCAGGTTGGACATAGCCTTGGGTGACATGGTTTAGTGGGAGGTGTCCCTGTCCAGAGCAGGGTGGTTGGAACTAGATGATCTTGAGGTCCTTTCCAACCCTAACTATTCTATGATTCTATGATTTTATAGATGTTATTAGCCCATTGTCCAAATGCATGAAAATCTAGAAGATGTTTTCAAAATAGTTTATTAGTTTCCTTTTTCTTCGTAGAACAGAGCACATATTTTACCTTTCCTTCAGTCCTTTACCCAAACTTTTAAAAATCAAGATGAATAAAGAAACAGCTTTCTGAAGATCCCTGTATCGCCCAGTGAGACTCATTTAAGATACTTGATCATGAAGAAAAGCAAAAACATAATGCTTAGCAGGAAAAAAGGAATATACCACTGAGTGGGAGTCCTTTCATAACGACCTAAGAATGTTGCACTCTTGAAGCTTCAGCTGAATATTTGAGTTTCTCTTTCTTGATCACTGGGTCAAAAAAATGTAATGTAGAGCAAGAATTTGTCAAATCAATCACACCATCACACTACAAATGCATGAGATCGGATGGTGGCTTTGAGAAAGTGAACCAGGAGATGAAGGTTTGATGGCTCTGTTTTTGCTCAACATCATCAGGAACTGTGGGAAATTGTCCTCAGCATTTGTACCTAAAACTTACTCTATGATTGTCTCCTTATTAATAGTTTGAATTTGCTGTCTATAAATTACTTTATTTCAAAGCAACCTAAAAATAACAAAACTGGTTCCCAAAGCTTAGTATCCTCTATTGTTCTTTACACCTACTTTTGTGTGATCTTACAAGGCCATCAGGTTTAAAACTGCTTGCCTTGGAGCCATTAAAACAGAAGCTAAAAAAACTTATGTCTGAACAACCTCTTGAGCTTTAATGATGTTTTAATGTGGCATAAAGGTGACACCTAAGTTTCAGAACATTTCCAATATAAAACAAACCTAAGATCTTTCCACACCAAAGATAAAGAGTAATGGTGCTGGTCTCCATAAAATAATTTCTCTCATTTGGAGTAGTGGGGTGAGAAAAAACATGAGCCATGAAAAAGCAATTTAATGTGACCAGTCTTGTTATTTTAGAGTACTGGGTGAACAGCTTATTAGCTGCAACAAGAACCAGATCTTCCCAGGTGCAATTAGGGAATGGAGGAATGCATCAGTGTTACAATTTAAAAACTGCTGTATTAAAGACCTGGTTTTGTCCCATGGGAGACTTACCTAGGACACTGCAGTAAGATTCACAAGGGTTAAGTTGCCAAAAAAATGTCACAATGATCAGTGATTAAAAGTAAAGTTCCAGCAAGAAAAACTATTTCAGAAAGGTCAAAATCTTGGGATTTTTGTTTAATAAGCAAATGTATTATTAAAACATCCTTAAGGGCAAACCCTGCTACCTGCTCACTGCCTGAGAACTTGAAGATTCCTGGTGAGATTTGTTTCTCTTTCATAAGAAACACTTGGCAGTTACCCAATGCATCCATCAGAGCTGTAGGAGACCCAAGCTTTCTTAAGTGGACTAGTTCTGTTCACAAACTCTCCTGCTTTACAGCTCTAGGAAAAATGCAAAGGGATAAAAAAGTCTTTTAAGGGAGGTTTGCAGGAATTCCAGTCAAGAAGAATTTGGTCATTACTAAACAAGGAAAACCAGCAACTTTAGATTAACATGAAAACAAGGGTTTAATTCCGTTATCCATTTTAACAAAAAAAAAAAAAACAAAACACAAACAAACAAACAAAACACACAAACAAACCAAATCAAACCAACAGAAAAAAAAGAAAAAAACCATCGGGAAGATAGATAACTTCAACATAACTGTGTATCTGTGTACTTATATAGCCACTAGCAAAACAGTATCTAAACGCCTCACAGTCACTAATGGATTTTTCTTCACAATGCTCCTTTGATGCAAAGAAGTTCTATTATCCTTAATCTTCTCATGAAGAAGAGAGTCATGGAGAGATTAAGTCATTTATCCAAAGTAACATAAAATGCCTATGGAAATGACTATGTAATTTATCATGGATCTCCAGAGCCCCAGTCCAGTGCCTGAACCAGTAGACCATTCTCTTCTTAACAGACAAAAACTACTATACAGTACCTTAAATAACCTTTCAAAATGGCTATTTCTTACATTTGCTGCTTTATCACCATTCTAAAGAAAGTTATTAAGCAAGAGACTTGGAGAAAGCTTAATTAAGCATCCTGTATCTTGTCTCAACATCAGCTGTGAAACCTAGGAACACAAATGCTTTACAGACCAAATATTACATTTCTCTTCAAAGTCATCAACAGAGCTAAAGCTGAGCAGCTTTGGCAGCTGGCAAAAATCCTTCATGCTCTGCAAATTACCATGGCTTAATAAAGGCCTTTCTCTACAGATCCTGTCTTGGTTTGTTTTGGTTTTTGGTTTGGGGTGCTTTTTTCAAGGCTTTTTATATTCCTGTGACTGAAAACAGCTACTATACCAGCAATATGTAAGTCTGAATAGATGGAAGGAGCCATTTGTTAAGTATCAAAATATATTCTTTCCTGGCAAACTGAACAAAACAGAAGAGATCACTTCATCATTTGGTAAAGCTGCTTAAGAACAAAAGGAAGACTATAGTTTTCTTCCATATTCAATGAATGGCTTCTGTTTGAATGCAATTCAATGTGCAGGAGCACCCATCAGACCAGCAGCCTGACACTGGGTCAGTATCCACCTCGAAATATTCAAATTTAATTTTAATTCAAATATTATAGATAAAGGAAAACAAAAACCAAAAACCAACAAACTACTGACATTCTGTCTTTATCCAGAAAATAAGTACAATCCATATCAGCAATGTAAAATTCTCCAGCTACTATGTTCACCTGAAGTGATCATGACCAGGAGTGAAAAGTTTACTAGGTCACGATACTTTAATCTTACCTTCCCTTTCAGGGGACTGCCAAAAGCACTGCTTATGATGATGTTTATGAAAAAGAAAATGAACTGAGATCATAATTTAAATTTCATATAATTTACAACTTTCATATAGTAACAATTTTTAGTCACTGCTTGGGTTAACTGAATTTGAACTGGTGACCTAAAGGTGAAGGATTCTGCATACCAGGATCTATCTCCATGCAGTTCATTGCTCCCATGTTCAAAGTGGTAGAAGCAAGAGTTACATGGTTAAAAACAGTTGCCCCCACTTTTCATGTAGTTAAATATTTTTGCATTTTTTTCCCTTAAAATTATTTTTAACCATAAAACACAATTATACCAAATTTTCTGGGGTATGGAGTGCATCTGATTAAAAAAAAATACATCATCATTAAATAAGAAAAAAATCTAGCAGATAATCACATTTTCTTGTCAGAAAAGTTTTTCAAACAATAAAGAAAAACTGTTGCACATTCAAAAACTATCTGCTTATTTCAAAGCTTTTTAGTTAAGGGTATCAAACAGCAGCTTTGACTAACTTAAAAATTATGACAACAAAGAAAATCTTGATATTTTCTTAATTCCTTTAAGAAAGTTTTTTTCTAATCCAACAATTCTGTTTTGTACTCAAAACATGAAACTTAACTAACACACACATTCTTATCAACTTCAGTGATAAATTGAGTAGATTTATTTCCAGGAAACGGGTTTGCGAAAACTCTGAAAGAATTCTTAGAAGCATCTGAAATAAGATGTTTCTCTCAAAACCTTAGTAAAATTTAATATGTTAAAATATTTCTTTGGGGAATGGGAAAGGAATGGAGAGGAAACAGAGAAGAATAAACTTTCAGAGATATAATGAATTTAAAAAAAAACAGTGTATCTAAAGTGTAGGCAACTGAATGAAAGATTCTCATTTCGATTACATGTTTTTAACCACTGAGACAGCACTTTGCTCAGCTTTCAAAATACCTTAATTCTTCACTATTTTTAATGAGACAGGAATAATTAAAAACAATAACCTTTCCTACAAATTTATTACTATGTTATTTAATGTGCTGCTTCAACAGGATATTTTGAAATCATAGAATCGTAGAATAGTTAAGGTTTGAAAGGACCTTAAGATCATCTAGTTCCAACCCCCCTGCCATGGGCAGGGACACCTCCAACTAAACCGTGACACCCAAGGCTATATCCAACCTGGCCTTGAACACTGCCAGCGATGGAGCATTCACAACTTCTTTGGGCAACCCATTCCAGTGCCTCACCACCCTTACAGTAAAGAATTTCTTCCTTCTATCCAATCTAAACTTCCCTTGTTTAAGTTTGAACTCATTACCTCTTGTCCTGTCACTACAGCCCCTAATGAAGAGTCCCTCCTCAGCACCCATATAGACTCCCTTCCGATATTGGAAGGGTGCTATGAACGTCTGTATTTCACCCACAGAGCGATGAAACACAAAACTGAATACAACTGCATATTTCTAATCTGATATTAGGAGGAGGATTTCTAAACAATCCTATGAGTGCACCAGCTCTACAAAATAACTCTTTGGCATACAGAGTTCATACTGTGAAAGTTATACATTATTCAAGAGCAAAAAATGATTTTTTCAGTACCTAGTTTCACAACCCGGTAACTACTTCTTCAGAGACTGATTGACATTTATGATCTGTGCTATTTTAATTATTTTTTGTATC
Organism: Forpus xanthops; assembly: GCA_032466535.1. NCBI lineage: Eukaryota > Metazoa > Chordata > Aves > Psittaciformes > Psittacidae > Forpus > Forpus xanthops. The sequence goes on along the minus strand of JASSUY010024248.1, from coordinate 33,887 downwards.
AGCCACCATTTTGTACCACTGTCCTTTCCTGCTTTACATTGTACAAATCTCAGCTATGTCAACCAAAATAAATAGACCACCACATCCTTGCAAACACATTAAGAGGGAAAAAAAAAAAAAACAAAAGAAAAAAAGAAGAAAAGAGGGACACAAAATTTGTTTCATGGCCTATTTAGTTTAACAACAGACCCAATGCCCATTCAAGCACATATAATTCAGAAGGCCTGCCTGCCAGCAATAAAGACTGAAATTGGACACTTCGTGAGATTAATTACCTAGATAGGGCATGATAATGCTAGTCAAATAGGAAGGTAATTAAAGTGCACCTTCCATGAAAATTATTCATTGCTGATGGATCAGGTGACAGATAAATCAAAAGGCACTTAAAAAAGCTACAGGTTAACTTGTGGAAGGCCATTCCTCCCTGGAAGTCCCAGTAACTGCAGCTGCTTGTTCTATCATAAGACAAGAGGTAGGAGGGTAATGTAGCCTCCGAGAAAGTGGAACCTGGAGAAAAATTATCAGCATTGTGCCTGCAGACAAAGGGTCAGCTAGAGTGGAACCAGTCTGCTGACAGCCTTCGGATTACTAGATCTCTCTGCTTGTATGCCATAAAGGGGTACTGCAAGCATAAAAGGCGGCAAGTGATGAATTAATAAGTTGACTGGTCCCCCGGGTGCAATCCTTATAGGCGGAGGACATGCTGCGGTAATCAAACGAGGTTATAAATTGTGTACATCGAATGGCACAAAATGCGTCTCACTTCATCACCGTTAAGTCAAGACTTCCTGAATTTGTCATTAACTCTTTAGCTTCAACATATTTATTTAAACAGCAAAAGAAAAAGGGCTTACAATAACAAAAGGGCAACTGATACTACCCTGCGGGATATACAGTTTAATGGAGATCATTGACTCTTAGTTTCAAGAGCCACAGGGGTCAAACTGCACTCCTTTTACAACAAAGCTCCCCTTGAGATGTACTGATTAAGTTAAAAACATTCAACTAAATGCATTTCTGAACACAGAAAAAGAATGAAAACCATATAGAATCATGTAATTTTTTACAGCTAGCATATGCAAATCCCTATGTATGTATTCTCCACTTGAAAAAAATATGATCTATTTACATGGGTAAGCATTTCCGAGATCACAGAGTTTTACAGAAAATTTCAAAATGACCTTATTTTGAATGTAACATCTGATTATTAAAATGTATGAAAATAGATAGTTGAATAATTACCACTTTTGTGGGGGGGGTTAATTATGTTATTAAGATAAGTTTTTGTCACTGGAAGTTAAATGGAAAGCAATTCTGTGCCACCCTTTTTGTCTGTAATAACAGTAAACAGCCATTTTCAAGGGCTTAGATACCTACAAGGGTTAAAAGAATATTTACCACTGACTTTGAATCAGAGCATAAACAGGAAAGAAGTTTTGGGATTCTTTTTAATCCTTCATTTCTTCTTCCAAAAATATACTTAAGGTTTTGCCACATTTTTCTGCATGCTTTATACATAACTTCAAATCTTTGTTCCACATCTTCTAAATGTTTTTCCCTTCTTTTACCTTCATAGTGAGTACAAGAAAGGAAAACTGGAGTACTGAAAAGTGATGTAAACTTCAAAAATCTGAACTACAAACTGAAATTCTTCCTGTGTGCCAAGTAGAAAGCATATCCCTTTTTCAAAACAGAATTTATGACACTGTCCTTGACTGCTCCCAGTCCAGGGGAGTATTCTATATTCACAGAAGTTTATATGACCATGTGACAAAAAAAAGTCACAACCACTTGTTTACCAACTTCACCTCAGTTGGCAGCTGTGGCATTTTCTCCAGAAAACAAGTTGTGCTGATTTTGTGTATAATTTTATCACTGTGAGATTAGCCTACTACGGTATTTACAAAGAAGCCAAATTTTATAGGCCTAATCTATTAATATAGCTCAGTAAACCAGTAAAGTAAACTGTGGTAGAGTTGAGGATGTAGTATGAACACATGCTTTCTTATACAATTAATCTACTAGTATGGTTAGCTATTTGGGCACAGTAGTGGCAATCTCAATTTCAATATGTTGTTTTGGGATATAAAGAAGTTTTAACTTTGCAAGCACAAACCCTGACATGCCAAGAACATGCCCCTGATCCTTTCTGTGTAGGCATAGCTTTGCGAAACAGAGAGCACACACTATCTTCTTTAGAGTCCCTATACCTGCCTGCTAGTATCCAGGTGAATTTTGAGCTATTGACATAGATCTATAGATTGCTAAATGGGGTGAGACTTGGCTGCCTGAGAGATCAAACCCTTCTTTTACCCCTGATGTAGTCAGCAGAAATGTGAGAGGTAGTTCCCTCTTTGGTGTCTAGAAATTACTCTCCAAAGCATCACAAATGTAATAATATTCTGAGAGCCTTAGGTACTTGCTAGGCCAAAGGTTAGGAAACGACTCCCATGAGGATGGTGAAGGAGTTCGTTGGCTCTATTTACTGTTCACTGAAGATTATCTATTTGTGATTGTTCCATGCCACTGCATGGCTGAGTTTTTTTTACTGTTTACATTAAAGTATGTAACACTGATAAGTAGGCATCACTGCATTATTGTCATCAAGATAAACTGTAAGGCACCTGCAGCCCTCCTAATGGGGACTCAACTAGCATAAAACAAGTCTTTTAAATTTAAAAAAAAATTACATTAATGCTGTAAACTGCAATAAAGTGAAATATCCCTATTTTTAAGACACACCTGTATATGCCTATCCTCACTAAAAACCTTAGTTAATTCAGTCAATGGGAAAAGGTTTCAGAGTCTTAAGAACATGAATTACTAACGGGATTAGCAAATTATTTTTAGGAGCTTTAAAATCCTGAAGACAAGAAATTATTTTTAAATTTGCTAGTTTGTTTTATCTTTCCTGGGAAATAAATAGAAGCATGTAAATACTTAATGTCAACACTGTGGCAGAAATTAAGGCTTGCATATGTAGGGTGGGAGGAAGAGGGCATTCATGTCATCAACTTTAGGCAGTTAATTTAGTTGGCTAAATAGGGAAGGTAATCTAAAGCTTCCTCTGTAATTAAGAAGGAGTCAATGCACAAATCCTAAATTTGGCTCCTGTTCCCAATGACTCCCTAAAGAAACCTATCAATCTCCACTGACTACAACTATGTAAATATCCACCAAAGATTTAAATGCTAATGTTTAATGCCAACATCAAAGAGCAGAATGCTTAACTCTAAAATGCTTCATGTGATTAACTTCACACAATATAAAGAGCAATGACACTTTTCCCTCTTCATTATCCGTTAAGCTGCAATACAAAAAATTAGAACTAAGGGTGAAATTTTGATCTCAGCTACACAAGGGAATATTTGGAATAATTCCACAGGAGGTCCACAGAGACAGATCATTAGAGTATTGGCTGTGAGATATTAACATCCAATTCCCCATTTCACAGCCATGATTAGAGGCTCTATGAACTTAAACAGACTCTTTAGCGAAGTAAATGCCATTTCTCCACATAAGCATAAGGGTTTACTAGCTCTGAATCCAGTCTGCTGACTCAGCCACTGCACAGGAGCTTGGGGGCTACAGAAAAAAAAAAAAAAAAAGACAGACAGAAAAGTTCAAAAGGAGAGATGGTAAATAGATCCATCAGCAGGTATGAGATGGGAGATACAGAAACTGAAGGGTCTGCTGCTGCAAACACATGTGAGAGGTAACCCCAGATTCAATGGATAATTGTGTGCAACAAGCTGTTGAAATGCAGGTAAAAGTTTAGGAGTATCATCCTTAAAAAGTAAACCTAAGAATCACAGTGACAGGACCTCATCCCTGGCCTAAAGCTCACTTTGGAAAAAGTGAAATCTGGCTTAAAAATTCTGAAAAATACGCTAACAAGCTAGAAGAAAGCAAGATTATAAAAAGATTAAGTTTCATGTATGCATGTGTGTGCATACATGTGTGTGTTCATCTCTACATCTCTTTTCCTTTCTCTGCGCTTGTCTAGGGCAGAAAGCAGATGAAATTAAGATACGAAACATCCCATTATGCACTCCTCAGAATTCTTTAACATAAAAAAAAATATCAGTAGTTCTGTGAATAATTTTTCTTAAAGTTTTTACTGTTTCTGCACATGTGGATTAGCTAACGTCTGATACATGATTTAGCTCATTCTGTAAGGACAAGTGTTCACTGGCCTGTTGACTTCATACAGGAGTTTAAGATTTCTACCTGTCTCTCAAAAAAATAGGTGAAAGTGGTCAAAACTTTTGACAGAGGACATAGGAGCTGAAAGGAAATTGTCAATAAGGACACATATTAAGGACATTCCTGTAACCGTGCTTAGATATGTTATGTCTAGAAAATTAAGCTAAAAATAACCTTTCCTTAATTAATATTTATATTAAAATGGCTGTCATATGAATTATGCTGCTTGCTGTGAAAAATTAAATGTACAGATGAAAAAGTAGCAGGCTATGGAGTTTAAATAACAGCTCTCATTAAAGCCAGCTTTATTTTATGAGTTGTTATCACAAACAAAGTATCTTATGGAAACATAAAATACAGCTTGTTATAAGATTGAATTTAGGGCATTTATATTGGTCCCACAATAAGAAGATTGCATGATTTAGTTGACTTATGCTCACATGCAGACACCTTTATGTAACACTTAGCTCAGACAAATGGCTCTGTTCTTCATCTTCCCTATTCTACTGTAGTTAATGACCAAATATTGTTAAAAATTGGGACACTAATTATCTGATGTCGACATGTTATGGATAATTAAGAATTGCTCACTCTGAAGCCATGCTAATTGTTTTTCACAGGTCTCTTCTCGTCCTTGTGTCCTCAACAAGGCAAGCAGCTACAGGTTTCTACGTACATCTCAGTCACGTACTTTGTCACAGAACATACATCACCCTCTCTGGCTCATCCCCGATTAATTTTGCTGGCTTGCAGCAATTATCTCTCCCTTTGTGACTGACCTCCTGGTAAATGGAGTGCATGATAGCTGGGCAATTTTTTCCTGTGTATTTTACCACTTAATTGATCCTTGCTGGCTGCCCACAACAGAATATATTAAACTTAAGTCATAAAATGGTTGAAAATGGAGAGAAAGTGGTAGCCATGTTTTTGCAATTGTAGCTGACAGCTGTAAAAATCAGATCTTGATAATGTTCTCTCATTTACCCTATTACTTGGATCAGTTGGTTAAAGCTGTTAATGATCCTTTTGGATCAATGCCTTTTGCTTGTAGCTATAATTTACTGCATTGGTGGATTAGTACAGATGTTTTCATAGATAGCTCTACATCATTCCACCAGATTGCTGTCTGCATCAAATTTGCTTCCATTCATCACTAACGAAGCAAAGAAAAAAATAATCAGCATCTCCTATCCTAACGCTAACTATTGAATTCAGGTAACAGTTTTATTCTTGTCGACCTGCAGCCTTCCTCAGCAAACTGCCCTGAGAATTTCCTCTAGAAACAGATGCAATGATACATTTTGACTGTAACAGGAAAAGACTACAGACATGTCAAACTGTACAAAACAATTCATACATTAAAGAGTAGCAGGTATAACTGCTCAAATCAGAATATGCCCTGTGGAGTCAGGGCTGGTTGTATCACATGCAAACCAGAAGAAACTACACAGGACAGCAACGTGGTAGACATGGCAAAAATTATCCAGAATTATTAATTACCCAGACTATTCCAGCATCTGAAAAATCTGCTGCCACCCATGGAGCTATCAGAGTAGGTAAGTCAGCAAGAGTTATTTCTGTAAGGGAAAATGTCTTCCCTTTGTATTAGCCCAGTAGAATCAGAAAGATCAAACCCAGCTCTTCATAGACCTTTATTTTGCCCTCGCATTCAAACCCACCTTGGTTATCTCCACCCATACCTGCCAGGCTGGCATCAAATACTTCACTCTATAGAGATGTTACAGTTAAAGAATTTTTTAATTTACTACATAAAACATCAATTAAGATTTCACACTTCGTGGCACTTATGTGCTTGCAATAGTGCCTTTCAGTATCAGTGCTTGCTTCTCATTGAAAAAGCATCCATGCACTTACAGGGTTTTGTTTGTTCAAATGATTGCCACTTGAATTCTTCAAAAGGTATGAAACAAGCCATCAAATATTAGGAACTTCAAGGACAAAATGACTAATGTCTTACTTTGCTATAAATATGATCATACTGTGTATTTTGTTCTTTCTAGGAAAAAAAGAAATGAAACTTCTTAATAAGTTACACTATACTTAAGTAAGATCTCGGAATTAATGAGCACAGTAGGCTTTGGCTAGATTAAGTCAATCATTATATGTTATTCCCTCCTACCAATATCAATATTTCACAGTCTTATTCACTGAAAGAGTTCAAATTTGTTTCATAAACACTGAAAAACTAATCTTCTTTGTGCTTTTATGAGGACAGTTGTGTGCTGATATTAGCTAAAAATAAGAAACAAGAAGCTAAACCAAACAAAGGCATCATTGAGAAATATTATGTCAGAATCAGCACTAGCCTTTCTTTTTACCAGTTTCCACACTGTATTTGTTTTTTAGTCTTGGGTCTCAATTTAGTCATGACAGTGTTTCACTTAAAATTATTTCCTACTGAAATTCTACATTTCATAATCATCTTCACAGCATTATTTTGATAGGGGAACGACTAGTGGGAAATATACCAAACAAATAGCGTTGAGTTCACGATATCCTACTGATGGTGTTCAGCACTCATCTAGATCCTGCATCCAGTTACCACACTACAGTTCACAGGAAGCAGCAAAAGCAAGACCTGAAGATACAGCTCTGCTTCAAAAATTAAAGGTTTATAGAATTCTTTCTTTGTACATGAGTTAATTAGCTACACTAGACTGTGTACTGTGTATTACCATGTATAAATTTATCAAGTGATTCATTGTCTGTGTACTGCAGATATATTGAAAGTCTCTGAAGTTGGCCCGGTCTTAGCAGAACAATGCATAAGAGTCCCCAAAGAGTATAATAAAGGTCAAAGAGTACCAGTTAATTTCTACTCTGTTCAAAAGGATTTACAGGCATAAGAAATAACCTATCTATGGATGAAGAGAAGCAGCCAGGCATCACAAGTAGAGCTTCTGTATTTTACAAACTGTTCTGAGACAGGTCATGAAGTCACACAGAAAATATGATGCTAACACACATATTTTCTTTTCAAGGTCACGACTAATTTTTCATCACTACTTTTAAGACAATTGGTGTAACTCATAATCACTGAGGAAATGTCTGGTCCATGTTAGTAACATTAGAAAAAGTGTTCCCTAATCCTTTGTGTCACATTATCAAACCAATCTCTCCTTTATTTGGCTAAATTGTACTTTAGATGACCTATTTTCTTCCTTGAGTACATAGTTATTTATTGTGTAGTTGGTGAAATTATGCTTTAGTAGCTTACATTTGACCATGGTGACATAATCTGAAGTCTCAATAGCTCGGTGCATGGAAAAGCTAATAGCCCTGTGGCTGTCATGCTTCTCCTAGCAGGTTGCTATCAAACATTCAACATACATAGAAACTTAACCTGACCACTTCTAATTCAAAAGTTTTGGTTCTGCAAAGCTGAAGCTTTTCTTTGTCTTTGTGTACCTACACAAGGATGTAGCTTTTCACTAATCTGATTTCTAAACACAGTAAAATTCAAATAATCTCTACTAGTTTCTCAGTAAAAATAATATCTATTTCTAAAAAGCTTTTATGTCAAAGCTGGAAAGGCAAGAAGTCTGACACTCATTTCTAAAAAAAAAAAAAAAATAAAAATAAAATAAAAAAAAAATTAAAAGTCACAAACTGATGTGCAAAAACCTGATACAGAGTCAAAACATGATATGAAGTTAGAGTTTCCTTTCAGGATGACAGAGTGCCCATTGCTTTGGTTCCTGTGTGTTCTGATAGAGCATAAGGTTCAAATCCTGCTCCTACTGAAGTCAATGACAAAACTTCCATTGACTTCAGCGGTGCAGGATCAGACCCTGAGCAACACAGCTTTCTCTCTTATCTTTCAGTGAAAAATATTAGAACAAATTAGAACTAAATATTGGAAAAAAATAATTACTATCAATCGGATATTCTGTGGTAGGTTCCCTTATAAAACATAATGCTTGTCATTTCAAACTTTTGATAGATATATAATCTGTATATGTATATAAAATATTATCAAAACTGTAGAATACCATATATGTCATTACCATATTATATCCTATACAGATGATTCCTTCTTTATGAAAGTCCTAACAAAAATTTAACATTTAGCAATCTTACAATAATTCCTCAACCTAGCAATTACGTATCTCTATAACCTTGTGGATTTCACTACACTAAGTATAACTTTATACAATCAGCGAATGAACAAACTATTTTCCCTGATGGTATTTGTCGTACAGAGACTGGAAGTCTTATCAAGTTTTTTTTCTATCAGTTTACTTAAGGTACAAATTCAGTTACCACCTCCTGTCAAAATATCTGTGATATTAGTACAGGGTAATGTGATTGTAGATCAATAGACAGTCTTATCTTCACAGAAATAACCCAATCAATTCTGTAAATGTACTGAAAAGACATCTAAAAAAGTTGAAGAATAACAAGTACCACATGTAATTAATTTCTACTCTAGTTTCACCCTTTTCAGTTGGTGGTCATGGAGTGCCGAAGACTTACATAACTATGCTGTCTGCCTACTGGTCTAGAAAATGGTTAAAACCAATTAAAGTATAACAAATATTATAAGCACTATTAACTTTGTAGCTCACATTAAATAAACTACGCAAAATAGTAAACCAAAGTACAATCATGATAACATATATGTTTCTAAAAATGACAGCTTAATGAAAGCAGTTAGGAAATATTACATTTGAAAAGTGACTTTTTCTTTAAAATAATTTCCAGCTCAACAGGTGGAACAGATTTGGTAAAAATAAAAGAAAAACATTATTTTTATAATGGGGATTCTTTTCACATGAATCACTGGTTTTAAATATATATATATATGTAATATAGCCATATCAATGTGGGAAAGCTAATTTACACTTGAAGGCTAGAAGATGAATTGACTAGCATGAAATATCAAATGAAACTCAAAGCTGAAGGAAGTCCATTAAAATGAGAAAACACAGAAGTAGCATTAATTGGACACTAAACTATTTGTAATAAGCTGTCATGTATCACTGAAAGTGTGCACTGGGCAGAAGGCATAGATCAAGGTAGATTAAAATAAGTTGGCGGCAGAATGGGGAGACACCTAAATGGCCTGGTGAAAGGAGAGAGTTGAGGACTACAATGGTGAGGTCAAAGCAACTGGGAAAGCCACAGGCATAAATCTTGATTGCTGCTTCAGCTGGGGGACAGCTTGTTGCTGAAGAAAGGGCAGGCTTAAGTGAGACTGATAGGGAACGGGAAACAAATAAATGGTCAATAGTGCAGAAACTATAAAAGAGGAACTTTAAAAAATTAGTAGAGATAACTGAAATCTGGGGAAAATGAGAAGAGCAGCAAAGAAGAAAAAAATGATGAGCAGCAACAGTGAAAGGAGAATGCAGAAAGAGTAGGGGAGAATGCAAAGTGTATTCCCTATTTAGAAAGCCTTCAGAAGTAGCTAAGAAAGGCAGAACACATCACATAGCTTTACGTAAGGGATGGTCTGTTTCCTTTATGCACTCAATCATTTTCTTCTTGCCAGTAAATCAACAGTACTGCAGCTAATAGTCATGATTTTACAGCTTGTAATGGTTTTTTTTTCTGTTCAAGTTGCTGAGATAATGCAAATTTGAAAAAGTAACATTCCTTTTTGTTTTAACTGTGAATTTTAGGATCTGATTTTTGTAGGAAAAGATCTGAAAATTGAACTCTAAGATGTAAAAAAATAAAGAAAAGCAAATCTTGTTACTAAAAGTTGTTTTTCAAGAGTAAACCTTGATTATGGAACTGATTTGTTTTTTTTAACCACGTCAAGCTGACAGCATTAAATGCATCTGAAAGAGCCATATGACCTAAAAGTGCTGTGGGAAACTTTTCTCTTACTGTGAAGAAACAGTGAGCATTAGCAGGTGCTCCCTGCATAAGAACAGAGAACACCTTTTGGACCAGAAATTCACATTACATTTTAAATTTTGTTTGTCATGTTTGGTTACAGCAATAAGACATGATGAGTGTCCCCTTGGATATAATTTTTTTCTTTCCAGTGACTATAAAGACAACTCAAACTGGCTCAAGACAGACTGATATTTTCACAAACTTCGATAAATACTGGGATTCATCCAACCTATATTAAATTCTCTCAAAGTCAGGCTAGGTTGAGTGAATATGCCCTTTATCAGTAGCCAATTCATTGTCCATTCAGATAAATTCCAGAGGAAAGGATGTAGAAAGGTAGCCTTAAAACACAGAAGTTTCAACAGAAAAACTATACAACTGTTACTGAAGCACAGAGTTTTTTAAAGGTATGAAACTGCATAAATGTGCATCAGAAAAACCTGACAAATATTCATCTGCTGTGAAACCTACCCAATTCCATTAGCCTTTGGTGTGCTGCATGGAAAAGATGCAACATTTGAAAGGAATTTGATAGATAAAAATGAAACCGGTACCAGTACCACTTAAAGGTAAGTATCTTATTAGGTAAATTTTATCTTTGGTAAACAACCATTCAATAAGCTTGGAAAGGTAGTGTTTGTCAACTGTTTGCCAGCTGCAGCTTTTCAGTACATTCACCTATTGTAGCTGGGGCTTAGTCACATTTAAATGTGAATTTTACAAAGATGCAGGAGTTCACATAGTTCAGCTTACAATACTGGGATGACATCATGTATTCTTCATATGACGCTGGATAGGCAAGATATGAAACAAGAATGTTCATTCCTGGGGGACTTAGTGCACTTAATCTTTTCAAAAAACCAAAGTAAAACAAAAAACCTCATGGTTCTTGGCTGCAGCATAAAAATACACCCTATGACAATGGATAGCCTAGTCACAAACTCTTTTTAACACAAGGAATGAATAGCAGTGTGTCATATATACATATGTGTGTCTGTGTAAGCAAAGTGAAATGCTACCTACCTACTTGCAGTCATTTTATTGTGCCTTTTCCACAACTAGTGTTTCATGAACCACCTGGTTCTTTCCGGCGACATGTTCTCTTTGTCTCACCAGAAGCTTGTGTGTGGGTGAAGAAACACTGAATATATTCTATAACCCCATTCTTTTATCAATAATTTCCTGTTATCATTACACAATGATTTGAATTTTGTGAATATAGCCACAAAGGATCAATTCAATTAAACCAAAACTACAAAGGGAAAATCTCACTGCAAGCCCCTGTGCAACTGGTGAACCCAGTAATTATATATAGCTACCTATTGTGCTAGTATAATAAAATGTGAAGAAGGTTTAGTTAGACACATTTACACTCATAGAAAGCAATATGGGCATAGAAAAAGTCATTTTTGCCAAAAGTATAGAACAGTCACACAGTAACAAATGAGAGCTGCATGAATCCTAGTTTACTTGGCTATAAATAAATCCAACATTTTCTTTCTCTCCATGGTAAAATAAAATAGGAGCACAGAAGCATAACAGTCTCCTTTGAGCAACCAGTCTCTTTCTGTTCAATTATAGTCATCAATCTGTTCCACCTAAAATATTTTCCTCCTTGAGAAACCAAAGAAATCACTATTAGGAGCCAAAACATGCTGTTGCGAAAAATAATGTAAGATTTTTGTAAATGCATTATTTCTGAAAGACCGTATTTTCTTTAACATGATTTATTTAATTCAGGGAAAAAAGATTACTGCATTTATCTGGCACTTTTAATCAGAAAGTCTTGAAGAGATTGGTAAGGAAAGGCAAGGGTTACCATCATTTTGTTAACAGAAAAAACTGCAACAGAGAGCTTAAAGCTTTTTTTTTTTTTTTTTTTTTGCCCAAGTATGTTTCGTGTGTATATTCTTTAGAAGCCTTTATATTCTGATTTTTAGAAGTGCTGAAAAGACAAAGCTTCAGTTGGAAAAGTACCCTTTCTCTCAACAGTGATGGTGTTAGATTCTGCAGCAGTGGAAAATGTTCGCCTGTGCACAATTCCACACCAAAATGGAGAGCGGGGAAGGAACATAGTCAAGTCTCCTGCTGAATGCCCTTACAAACCTTATCTAGGAGTATAAAGGTTTTTTCCATTGCTTGAAATCTCCATTTAAAATCTAGATGTTGTCTTTAATATGGTTTCACTAACATCTCTGAGCTTGATGTGAAAGTTACTTCATAAAATCATATAGCTTGTGTTACTTATAACACAAGATAACCACATTGCGTTTTCTGGCCTGAAAAAAGGTATAAATCTATGACTATGATAACACAAAAGAATTAACTGTAATGACTTAAGTTGGGAGGAATATAACGAACTTCTGGCTAAGGCTTTTCATCTCCCAGAATTGTGATTCCAGCCACCAAATTGTACTCTCTTCCTTTACTCTGTGTGCCACTGAAGCATCAAAGCACATAAAGTAAAGCCAATGTGATTTAGCTAAATAGGGAAAAAGTCCAAATCCTCTTCTTCATGCGGTAGCTCTGTACAGACATCTAGAGAGATCAGAATACTGTTCATCTGTGAATGTTTGAAGAATTATAGGGAATTAC
>JASSUY010024248.1:0-21208 GCA_032466535.1 Forpus xanthops | reverse complement strand
TGCCAAAATAACACAATCTGTGTTGCAAAAGTAGTTTCAGGGCAGGTTCTCTGTACTCAGAATCTCATCATAAACACCAAGATCTGAATGAGCACAGAGACCAATCCTTTCAGTCACAGAGATGGCTCTAAAATAATATAAAATGTGCATCTGGCATCCAGGAAAGCACTATGGGGAAATTAACTATGCCACAAATATTCCAGCCTAACTTTAACAACTATATAAACTGTCCTAGTTTTCAGGGGATAGTGGGAAGGTTTTGAAGTAAATTTCTTGTCCTTTTCTTTGAGATGACCATCTTTAAAGTGCAGGATAACTACAGTTTTTCCTATTTGCTTACTGCCCTGTAGGGTGACTTCATCCTCAGTTCAAAGCATTACTGTAGGGAATCATTTCTACTGCACTAAAAAAAAAAGAATAGCTTGATCTATGCCATTAAAATTCCCACCAAGATGTAAGCATGAAGTATCCTTTAAAACACTGGCTAGCTGTTCCTACAGCAAGCATCAGTTGTAAGCATGAAGTATCCTTTAAAACACTTGCTAGCTGTTCCTACTGCAAGCATCAGTTATTTACTTAATTCTTCTAATGAATTTCTTTTAAAGACAGATTTTGCAATTAATGTTTAAGATCTTTTGTTCAATGTATAGAAGGTTAGTTTTACTATCCTCTCTTGAAGCCCACAATGCATTAATGCCTGTAATTTTTATCAACGAGCAACCTGTCACTTCAGAAATCTAAATCAGAGAATTCCATTTTTTTTCCACTTGGTGTGCAGACAACTGAAGCCCTTTTTTACCCTGGGGTGATCTGCTAGTTTGATTTTATTTTCTCTGACATTTCACCTGTCAGATTATGATAAGTAGAAGAAACAAAGAATAATCATCACATTCTCACTGAATCTTATAATCAAATATCTGGAAATATAAGATAAATTAGAAACATTATCTTGAGGGAAACACTAAAAACACCGTCAGATATCCAAATCATCTTCCAGTTACCAAGCACTCCTATACAGGTTTAAAAAAATCAGAACATAAGCCTGTACAGGACTGTCACATCTACTTCTCCATCTTCAAATACTAGGGAACAACCCCAATGATGCAGGAAGGAAAAGAGGAAAAAAAAAAATAAATGGTGCAGGGTTAAAATCTACTTAATATTAAAGGCATATGTCTTCTTGAAGTCTTCCATGAATGCTTTCTGAAAGCAATTTTGAGGCCAAGAACAGGACAGGTTATCATGAAATAATATAAGCTCAAATTAACTAGTTTGCAAGGTGAAAAGATTAATGAGCCAGAACCCACCAAACAAGCTCCTGATTTACTGCATCTGTAGTTTGCATGTTCCCAATTTCTCTCAGTCTCACGGAGTTGAGATTCATAAGTGATGAAAACTTACCTGCTTGACCAGTGGTAATACTGACAGCTGCAAAAAGCCTCTGGGAACGACTCAAGTCAGAAACCCCATTCACAGCTTCGACTTCGAACGTGTAGTTAGCATGAGCTAGCAGGTCCATTACAGTGACATAGTTATCTACTAATCCAGTTTGCTGGGGCATATATCCAATGTTACTCCCACAGGGAACACATTCTCCCTGCTCCCAGCTGCACCTCTTACACAAAATGCGGTAGGTAACATCATTTCTTCCCCCGTTGTCAGCAGGAGGACTCCATTCCAAAGTCACGGTAGTCTGGTTGATATTGAAAATGAGGTTTTGTGGTGCAGATGGAGGTCCTATGTAATACAAAAAAAAAAAAAAAAGTCCATGGTAATTGCACAGAACCACATTGGGACATTCTAATTACTGAGGCAGAAAATAGCTGAAGCATTTTTCTTCACATAAACATTTCATTATTTTTAGTAAAAGATTCCTTGAACTCACTTGGTAAGAGCCTGATTTATTTTCCATTAAGGTATCAGAATAACAATTGTCTATATATTTACTGCAACTCGCTTCAGATATTTTTCTTGTATGCAATTAGAAGGATTGGATAATATACCAGAAAGGTTGCCTTATAGTTTTTCCAAGTATTGTATTTGTTCGTCTCTTCTAAACATACTGCACCAACTGCATCTAGTCCTTTGTTATCAGCTCTGATATGACTTCAGGAAATATTTGGTGTTGCTTTGGATTTAGGAGATTTCCACTATTTGAACCACCAATCTTTGCAGGCTAGTCTATTTGCAGCTAGGTTAAGCCAGATCCAATTACTGTTCAGTCAAATTTCAGATCCACACTGGTTACTTTTCACGTTTTCTGTTACTGATTTTGGTCTTATATCACATAAAGCATATTGTCTACAACAGTTTTGCAGCCATCAAAAAACTGTGCCTGTATTCTGTGTATTATCAGCTACGCACTTGCCAATATGCAATATTTTCCAATGTTATATCAAGCAAACATGAAAATCATATTTATGCTGATTTTATATTCACTGTCAATGATTTTTCCCCTCTGCCTTTCAATTTCATTTACTGTTGTAAATATACATTTCAAATACACGAAAAGCCAACTGGAACCACTTGCCACAAGTGGCTGCACCTGGTTGTTTAAGCAATGTCCTTTACTATTAAATTCATGACAGACTCACTTGTGCATGCGACATATGGTGGATCAGAAGGTGCTCTATAATAGCTATCTTCACAATCGCATCTTGAAGATCCTTCCTTGTCAGAGAAGCTGTGAGTAGGGCAGCGGGAGCACTGCAGATCTTGTGAGGAAGATTTGTAGAACCCATGGCCACAAGCTAAGGCAGAACAAAACAAATTAAGGTTTACACTTGCCTGGGCTACTATTCTGATCTGTTTTGCCACTCTCACATGAGGTACGCATTTCTGTAAACATTTAAACTACCCATTCTGATATGCTAGCTCAAGAAATATATTATGCTTACAATTTCTTTTACTTCAGTTGATGCTGCTAATGATTTTGTAACATTTTTATGAAATCAAGCATATATTACAAATACTTCAGCAGTTGGCAGCACAATACTTTAACACAGAAGGCCTCAGCAACATAACAGTAAAGAAGGGTACAGTAGTGGTGTGAAACAGCTGGATGCCTGCAATAGACCTAAACAAAGGGAAAAAAGTCTGGAGGAGCTCTGCTCTAAGGCCACTGAAGTGTTTCTGGTATCTGAACTTGCTGACTTGGAATTAATGGAGCAGAAGTTACTCTTCCCTGATCTGAGAAACCTAAAGAAACTGTAACCCACCAGTGAATCCAGATCCCAAGGAAAGCATGAAGCGTGAACACTTGTTGCACAGACAACACTGTCAGGAACAAGCAATAATAGAAGGAGGGCAGACAGCATAAACTGCACAATTGGTTTTTCCAGTTTCACACAGACAAAACTAGGCTGAAATTAATTTACTAAAACTTTCAAGGGAAAGTTAAAAGGTAGATAATTAAAAATATGCATGTAAGATAATTTCGTACTTCAGTTTGCCCACTGTGAACCCTTGGAAGTAAAAAATATGTTGTGTTCCAAAACTGATGTTTAGAAATACTTATTACAGCTACTGCTACAGTTCCCAAAGCAAAAACACCCATAAAACACACCTATAATGATTCTTACAAGCGCAGAACTGCAACCTAGACAGCCAGCTTAAGAATGGATAAACTCTGAGACCTGTAGGGGATGAGGAAGAGGGAAGTGGGGATCAGACAATGCTAGAACTGGAAACAGATTAAGACTCCATTTCTGTAGCAGGGTTATGGGCAAACTTACAAACATTGTCAACATGAAAACCAGACCTCCAGAACTTTCCAATAAAGCACAGGCTTTTCCCAACACACTATTTTATTCTTTTTTTCCCAACCCTGACAGGCAGTCTAACCTTCTTAAGCCTTCACCTGTATGCAAAGAACAGCGACAGCATGTGAAACCTACTATTGGGTATCAAAATATTAAAGCTAGTTAAACAGTCATTCTGAATTCAGAAAGAGAGAATTTACTTTGGTTATATTCATATTTGCTTGGATATTTTCTCAGAACTGAAATGCAAAGTATCAAAAGACACTGATATTTGGAACATTTATTTCAGTTTTTTGGTGCTGCAGTGATGGAAAGAGCATGAAAACAATGAGCTTTATCCAAATCTCACTGAAGTCAACGAGATTTTAACAGCCTTTGGACTGGGCCCACAGTGTAGCTAGAGTGACATGACTCTTTTTAGTCTGATAAATTATATGCAACTGAGACAATGAAGAATTGTGGTAATGCTTAAGAAAACAGTAGATTAAAGTTGATGAATTACATAATGAACAGTGAATCATATCAGTATGAACTGATTGGGAATTCTGGCCCTAATGAAAAATATGCCTACAGGACAGAAATCACGGTAACAGTTAAGAGTTTGCTATGATCAAAACAAAAACCAAAAAAAAAAAAACAGTGGATGGAAGCTAGATTACCCTGCAGAGGAAATTAGCATGCAAGGCATATATCCTTTGACTTTGACAAAGGAGCATGAGTCTGCACTAGAAGAAAGTATAACCCTGCTTATAAAACATGCTACAGTTTGATTCTACCCCAGTAGCTGTTGTATATGCTATTTAGAAAAGAAGACAGAAAGAATTTTGCAGAAATACTTTGGATAAACATGACCTGCAAATTCATAGTTGTTTCAAATTTAACTCAAAATTATCCTCTTATACCTTCATTCAAGATTGTTTCAGAATTTCCTGGCCAAAGAGCACAAAAGCTGAACTGATATGTATGCACGCACTTTAAGAGATATATTTAAACTTCTGTCTTTCAGTGCTTGCAATTGAGATGTAGCTAAAATTACCAGAAAATAGTTTCCTGCCTTTCTTAAATAGTCACGTTCCTCTCATATCGAGTAAAACACTGGACAAATACACTAGGTCTTCTAGTACGTAGATTCTGCAAAGCAAATAGCAGCTTAAAAGGCAAAGATCCCTACTGTGTTTCCACTCTGTCCTTCTCAGCAGGGAACATTACACAGCAAAGACGCAGAGGGTAAAATAGAGATTTCAGACAGAAATAACAAAACGTAAACAGAAAGCTCCTTTATAACTTTTTTTTTTTTGATGAATTAAGATGTTTATATGCTTAGTCACTTACTATGCAAAGTAAACGTGCAGTTCTTACTAGAGTTCAAGGGATCTGAATGTCTGTGTCTAGTTTACATGACTGTAAGTCATTTATTCTCATGCACAGCATACCACAGGCGGCAGGTTCAGGGACTCGTACCATGCTACCATTCCATTAGCTTTTTTTCCAATAAGAGACTCATGATGAGCCAATAAGAGGCTCATTTAATAACCATCGCTTCAACTTATACACCTTATAAATATATGTTGCAGAATTTTCCAGTACTGATTTTTTTAAACAGTATGAAAATCATGCTTTTAAAAAGGATTTAAAAAAAATAGAAAGGAGGCTACGCAGGGGTATACAGTTTAATTACAAGTACTCATTGAAGAATATGCAACTAAATTATTTTCACAATTTTTTTAATAAATTTAAGTTTGTCACAAAAATTTGTGGGTTTCAGCCTAGCATTGGAATATTTCTACTGCTCAAAACTTGGCAAGCTATGAATCTTTATCTGTTTTTAACATGTATCATTGTTCTTGTCAGGAAACTTACAACAGCAAAATCTATCAAGATAGGGTGTTACATAGACCACTTATCAAGGTGCAATAACTTGCCAGCAAGCTATTGCAGATCATAGATGGGAAAAACTGTTAAAAAATATTTTGTTGATTCCTTTGTCTCTCCCTTTTGACCTATCTTGCCAAATTTCCACAGTGATTTTTTTATGTTGCAGGTAATTTAAATACATTAGTTTCTTCTACACTATTTTAAATCTGCCTATTTTGACCCAATTTAGTTCTTTGCGTGGTATTTTTAAGATCACAGGAACAGGTGGTATAAAATCCTCACTGCCACTACTTCCATAAGCAACATAAAAAATACTATTTGTAAAAAAAAAAAAAAAAATCAGAATGCATTAGCCAAACATTACTAGGAGCTTTGTACATGTAAACCTAGAAGTGATAAACACCGGTACTGTGTTTATAAGGTACAAAACTATCTTATGGCAAAGCCTAAGGCAATTCAAACTGCATCTGATCACATCCATTTTAGCATTTCAGTTCATTAGTGTGAGAAAGCACAAATCAGCAACGCTTCTGCCTTATATTGTAAATATAAGCCTATATTGTAAATCAGGGTACAGAACTCATGCAATAATAGGAGATACACAGGCACTGTAATGTTGTAGCCATAATAGTCATTATTGTTTATCTGAGTAAAATCTGAATTCATTTGATCTTGTTAAAGCAAGTTGAGATCTAGGAGTATTTCTGGTACTGAAGACCTTCTGGGTCACTGGAAAAGATGGGGTGGGGTGGAGAAGACAGCCAGCACAAAATAAATTTACTTCAATTCAGTGTGGTGTGTCATTTACAGCTGCTAATTTAATAGAATGGCTCTCCCCAGATGAAGCTCCCATTTTATTAGTCTTACACAATACTAACAGAACAAAGATGCAGAGAAACATCTACTAGCCTAGCCTAAACCAGTCTTCAAATAATGCAAAAACTAGTTCCTAATTGTTTCCCCATTTCAGAATCAACAATAAATACAGAAGAAAGCCATGCTCCAGCCAAGGCACAATTCTCTGCTTAATATGCCAGCCTCACAGCCATTAGGGACTGACCATCAATGATCCTCCCAGGGCTACCCAGCACCTCAGATTTGTTTACTTTTCTGCGATAGCCATGGCTGTTCCTCAGAGCAAATCTTTCCACCTCCTCTGCAAAGCAAAGAGGCTTCCCTTGTTGGGAAGCTGGCAGACTTCCACTGTGAAATACTAAGAGAGTGCAAATGGTTCTTGTATAAGAGAACCTCTATGGAGCTTCAGTTTGAAACTGAGCAGGGCACTATCATTTTATATTTAAACTTTCTTGCCTGGAAGTCCTAGATAAAGTGGTACACTCTTCTGTCTGTATATGATAAAAGACCCTGATGAAGATGACATCAGCAATCTTTCTTGGCTTGGACTAAGTTGCTTTAGTCTTGTACATCTAATGGAACTCAGCTGTAGAAAGGACAGATCGTGACAGTAGGGTCTGGTACATGGCTGGGCAAGGCTGCAAGGTTAGTCTGCAGGACTTGCTTAAGTACAGGTTTATCATATGTCATTGCAGTCAATGCAATCACAAACATCTTGAGTCAATGTGTATGGTATCATTTAAGGGCCTTTATAATACTGTAAATAATGGAATATTTCAAAGCCACAAGTAAATAGTTAGGAATTAACACAAACTACTAGAAACTATGATGTCACATCTGTAGTACGAGGCATTATCTGTTGTTACTAGAAATGCTGATGGCAGCTTATGTAGAAAACCAGCAGCTTCTCTGCTGTGAGCTCATCACATGCCTTAGTGGCCTGGTAGTGATCAAATAATGTACATATTTTTCTTTTCATATTCATAGAAAAAGAGTTTCACGAAACTCTGGAAGGAGGAATGAAGGCAGATGTAGAGAGCAGCAAACAGCAGTCTGAAGTCCTGCTTGTGGGACAGGAAAAAGGAAAAAAGGGAAGTGTTAAGTACTGTTAATTTTTATGTAACCTTTTCAGTATAAACACTATGGAGAATAATTTTGCTTGTTAGGAGAGCTATGGAACTTAAATTGGAGGGGTGATGGAAATATGGTGAGGGCTATGAGTGATGTCTAACAGGTGATATATATATAACCAAAGGAGAAAGAGTAAACAGCTGCAGGGCAGTGACACAATAATCAAGAAAATAATTTGCCACTACAGTAATACAAACAAATTAAAAAATAAAAAAATTTCCAGTAGTAGAAAGTTCAAGGCTTCCAGGTGGCACATCAGCTTAAGACTTAAAGGGCAAGCAATTTTTTCAGCATGTTAGACGCTTGATTGAACAAGGGTTTTGATAATAATTTTTGAGTTTGCAAGAAAATAATGGAACATAATGAGTTGCAAAGAGGTGACTGCACTAATTACTGCTTGATCCCATTATAAAAAATAGATTGGTGTGAGGGAGGAAAACAAAGATGACATACTGTGCTAACAGAGCAAGGGAGCTTATCTGTTTCTTCTGGTTAGCTCACAATTCCCTGAGTTTGCCATCACGATTAAATATAAGTGGCATAGATACCACTGAAGAAGATGAAACTAGTGTTTAAAACAGTAATTTTTCAAAGTTAGCCTCAAAGGATGGCAAAGGAGTATGCATGTAATCTCAACAACAGCAGTATTACAAACTTGGGTAACAGCTGAGAAACATGGCAAAATGATTGCTCATACCAGGAAAAGCTTAGGTTTTCTGGGTTTCTTCCTTCTCTTCACTTGTATAAAGTAAGATGATTACATGTCAAAGTGAACCTATACATTCTCATAATTTGTTTTGCATTATGCTAACGAACTTTCTACATTTTTACCCTTCCCTAGCCTGCAAACATTAAGGACAATTCAGCTAACCAACTTTTCACAGAAATTATGTGTACACAAGGAGTTTGTGCAGATGTTTCCTGGATGAAGTTATGCAGCTGCAAAGACTTTATTAATTATAAAACGCAAAATGGATAGTTCTGTAATTGAAACTCTCTGGGGCTCGAAAATTAACATACGTATATGTATGGTCAGGAGATAGATGGATGTTGTTAGGTTATTTATTACAGATGGATATTTTAGCTAATGCAGAAAAATAAGGCTGGTCTTTCTGCACTGGAGCTTTCAAATATTTGTTTCATATTAATGTCTGTGGTTCCATAACTCAGGACTGAAAGCACAGCTTGCAGAAACAGTACTCCCACTGCTAGTGTTTCTGACCTCATCTGCGATGGACAGGTCCAGAATCTTTATTTTAATCCTATTGACAGTGCCTCAGTGGGAGTAATTATAACAGTCAGCCACAAATCCAGACCTCCTGTCACTGATATATTAGGGTTTTTTCACAACAAAAATGAGCAGCAGACAAGGAGGATGAAAACAACATGGGGTAGTGATTATAGCAAGATTTGTCAACCCCCTTCTTTATTAACCTGCTACAAACATATGACAATTTGGCATGGGAGACACCAGAAGTACAAAATGTTTAATCATCTGTAGTATCAAAAATAAATTTTTTAAAATCATTTGGGGGACATTGTTCTCTTACATGATCTTTGGCTGGTAGAGCACATCATCAGCGACAGGCACTTTTTGGCTAATGTATCTGAAAAATTTAAATAAACTGAAAGCAGGCCGTTATAAAATAAATCCCAAATGTGGGTTTCAATGTGAAATATTAAACATAAGAAATCTAGTAACAAAAGGAGACTTGATAACCCTGATTCCCTCTTCCAATAATTAGTGCACGTTTAAGTCATGACTATGTTTGAAAATGTAAATTACTTTTATAGTGAGAGATGGAATCTGTTATACCTCTTCTGGCACCTAATATATATTATTTTATAAGGAGCTTAGACTGTAGTATTTTATTTCTCTAAATACTATGCAATGATAAATGTCTAGCTGAAAAAAAGATGTTTATTTTAGTTTGATTTTTATACTGCAAGAGCATCTAAAGATTATTCATGTTTCAACCAAGGAATTATGTTGTATGGTTTAGCCAGAGTAAACTCAAGACTCTTAATGGTGCCTCAGCTATAGTGTGAATGACATATCTAAGTAGGACTCTCCCATGGCTGCATACTATCATCCACCAGATGTTTGTTGTTGCCTGTCAGGTATCTTTCAGACCTTCATTTCTCAAGCTTAATATCCCATTGTTGTCCAAAGTCCTGTTAATGTCTTTTGAGATGTTCACATATTGCTGTTCACACAAACAGAGATTCGGAAATAGAATGCTCACTAACTAACAGCAATCTACTCCAATTTTCCCAACAAATGAAGCAAAACCTTCACCTCTTTAAAAATCTGCACCAAACAAAACTCCTGAGTGTGTCATCATAGAGTCATAGGTTAGGGTTGGAAAGGATCATCTAGTTCCAATCCCATGGGAGGGACTAAATCATGTCCCCCAAGGCTCTGCCCAACCTGGCCTTGAACACCACCAGAGATGGAGCATTCACAGCTTCCTTGGGCAACCCAGTTCAGTGCCTCACCACCCCCACAGTAAAGAACTTCTCCCTTATATCCAGTCTAAACTTCCCCTCTTTAAGTTTGAATGCATTACCCCTTGTCCTATCACTACAGTCCCTAACGAATAGTCACAGAATCATAGAATGGTTAAGGTCAGTGTCTTTGTAGGCCCCCTTCAGACACTGAAAGGCTGCTATGAGGTCTCCACGCAGCTTTCTCTTCTCCAGGCTCAACAGCCCCAACTCTATCATCCTATCTTCATAAGGGAGGTGCTCCAGTCCCCTGATCATCCTCATGGCCCTCCTCAGCACTTGTTCCAACAGTTCCATGTCCTTTTGATGTTGAGGACACCAGAACTGCACACAATACTCCAAGTGAGGTCTCATGAGGGCAGAGTAGAGGGACAGGATCTCCTCCCTCGACCTGCGGGTCACGCTCCTTTTGATGCAGCCCAGAATACGGTTGGCTTTCTGGGCTGCGAGCACACACTGCTGGCTCATGTTCACTCTCTCATCAACCAACACCCCCAAGTCCTTCTCCTCAGGGCTACTCTGAATCCCTTCTCTAAAGAGACCATGTGCCTTTTTAACTTATCTATTTAAAAAGATAAATAAGTACAAAGACACTCTGGTGATTTTCTAGCTAATTTATACAAAAGCTAGATACAAAATACAAAAGGTAATCAGGTTGAAGAACATATCCTACAAACCAAAGAATACCTAATGTCACTACACCATAATAGCAAAATTTCTTTGAATCTAATGATCCTCACTAAGTACATGAAAGACTACATTTAAATGTCAATTAAAGAAACTCTAGCACAGTCTGAGAAGAATTAAGTAAATTAAAAGTTGTGCATTGAGGCTGTGACATAATGTTTTTCTACATTTCAGAGTTGCAAGGACTTGGGCATCTACCATTCATTTACTTTCTTGGGAGCAACAAATACAAAGGCACCATGAAAATCTGGGGGAAATTTAGATGTGAGATATCCAAGGGCATAAAAATACAGACAGATGTAACTTACTGATCAGTTAAAAAGTGAAAGGTGGGTTCAAGAAATTAAAGGTGAAAAATATTCTGGCTTTCCTGCTCATTCTTTTCTTTTTCACCCTCCTTTTCTTCTACCAGGCCCTTTGAGATTACTATTGCAAGGCATTCAAGTAGCTTCTGTGTAGCGCTGATTGATGGCTTGACTGATTAGGCAGACTGGGAGCAAACGCTCCACACTTTGCAGGACATGGTATAAATTCGTCGTAAAAAAAAACCTAATCCATGCCCAAAGTAAAAATTTTATCTGACTTCCTCAAAAGGTTCTCAACCAGAGTTAATGGGAAAAAGCACTTAATCTTCTCATGACTTCTGCATCTTTGGGTTTTGTCTTTTTTCTTTTTACTGATTTGGTAATGCGTAATTATGGACTTTTTTTTTTCTTTAATTACAAAAACCAATCTGTTAAAGCTACAGTGACTAAGAATTCATCAAATCTAAGACCAACAAGTAACTTATGCTAAGAAAGTTATAATGTTCTGAAAGGAAAACTGTATTATCTAACTGAGCAGTATAATACACCCCTCAGATGCATCCTCAGACAACAGACATTACTGCGATGAGAAGAAATTGGCTACACAAACTACAGTGCAAATGGTGGTTCTTTTTTTCTTTTTA
Organism: Forpus xanthops; assembly: GCA_032466535.1. Taxonomy (NCBI): domain Eukaryota; kingdom Metazoa; phylum Chordata; class Aves; order Psittaciformes; family Psittacidae; genus Forpus; species Forpus xanthops. Next base: position 9,442 of record JASSUY010024248.1, on the reverse strand, counting down.
AGCAGCTGTATGAGCAATTAATGCTAAATTTGTCACATTCCTGTATTGACGCCTTTTTTTATGCTTTTTTAACTTGTACATATTTCAACTCTAACAGCCATAAGAAAAGAAGAAAAATACTGGTGATTAAACTAATACAACAGATTGTTTTCATTATTTTTTTCTTCAATTTTTTGGCTTCCCTATACTTGGGGTGTACCTCCAACAAGGAAGCACCAAACAATTCCTTATAGTCTACAACGTAGCCAGCTTGCCTTATAAAGTATTTCAGCCTAATAAACTGAGCTTACTCAATAGGGACTTTAACAGTGGCAATGCTATGACTCAACTCCTCTGATGTCATACAAGTTCCATACAGCCATTACGTTGTCCAACCTAAATGCTTCAATGATTCTGTAATATTAAACGTAGAAATATAAAGTGAAATTTATAAGTGATGATTACTAGGTGGGACCTGTTATTTTTTCCTCTTTTACTGATTTTTTTTTTTTTAAAGCAACTCTGTTATTTCAGACTCTTAGCCTCATGACTTCATAACAAACAAACAAAGGAAGACCTTCTCACTCTAAAAGCAACCTCACTACACAGCACCACTGCAACACTGCTACAATATGATGACCTTTTATGCGCAGCAGTGGATGTGTCTCCTGACATGAGCATCCCTAATGTCTATTAGGCCTCCCAAAAACTATCATCTCCTTTGCCAAATGAACAGTCTTGGCAGTTTGACTGTCAAGAGTTCTTACTGTATTTTTCACCAGTCCCACAAAACAGTTTCCTAGTATCCACAAATACCCTCTCACTCCCTGGCTACCCCTACTCTCCCTTAATGAGAGCAACACAGAGAAACTTCCAGGAGAAGAAACATGAACTGGTGAAAGGAAGACTCTTGTTGGCAACAATTGTGATGGAATTGCTTCTAAATTACCATCAGAGGGATTGTGGAAATGTGGGTATGTTTTGTTCTATCATAGGCACATGTCAGCCAGGTCTGCCAGGCAAAGTGATCTACATGTGCAGAGATTAACATTTACAACTTGCCTCTTAACCTTCAGAGCAGTTCCTCAATAGACAAGTCTCATGGCAGTGGGAGACAGATGGCTTGCACTGCCAGGGAACAGCAGATGCCTACAGACTGGATCTGCCCCTCTGCAACTTTCCAGGAGAGTTCCTAACCCCAGCCAAGGGCAAGAATGGGGTGGAATAGTGCTGGCTTTATTAATCAATGCATTAATAAAATGAAGAGTTAGCAAAAAATATAATTTGAGTAGCTTCTTGTACTTCTGTGGAAAGAAAAGTAGTAGGTTTACTGATGCTGCCTCTCTTTACACCATAGACTCCCCCTTCACACAGATGACTCCCTTCTGATACCCCAAAATCCTGTCCAGATACAAATACAATGGGAGAGTTTCCTTTGAAGGCCTCAAATAATCTAAAAGCCTTTCATGAAATAATTTTTTCCCTTGTGAAATAACAGAGGTCTCTAAGAGGAGTCAGAGCATATGATTCAAGGATAAAATTCTCTGTAAAGGAAGTGGTATGAATAGAACTTTTCCTGAAGCTTTGAGGCAACTGAGGCAACTGACTTGATGTGGATTTTTAATTTATTCTAATTGTAATGGTGCTTAATAATTGGCTCACAAGAAATAAATCTGGAGGGCTTACTCATAAAGTAGAACAGAAGCAGGCATCTCTATGAGTTTTCCAATCGAAATTAAATTAAAATAACACATTTTTGTTTCCTTTGGACAATGACCTACCATTATCATTCCAGGCCTCATGTGCGATGCAATTTTTCACAGGCTTCTTTAACACATTCCTCAAGGCCATCATTATACAGCAGGCAAATCCTTTCAAACAAAAGACCAGGTTCTAAGAACCCACAAGAGCAAAATGAGTCTACTTTTGCACAATGGTGCTACAGAATCTAAAAATAACTTTAGTTGCATATCCTGGTCTCAGATATTCCCACATTTAATGCTGATTTTACTGCTTAGAAAAATATGCTTATGCCTATCAATTCATTGTGGTGCATTTGAAGGAACTTTAATAAAAAAAAACCTACAACTGTTCACTACAGTTACATTTGTCTTGGAAAAGGAAGAAACAAAGATACTTCTGGAAAGGAAAAAAAAATACATTCTAAGTTCTTTAAGAAGAGATTCCCTTCCAGATTCATCAATGAAAACATTTTTATCAGTGCACAGACTGGAAATTTAAATTATGTAAGCATTTAACTATAATCTTTCAAAATAAAAATGTATTTAACCTCTTTATCTAAAGATCAAAGTGCCAGTTCATTAAGAGATGACAAACACACTACTTCCCTTTAATGGAAAAAAAAAAGTAAATACAAACTAGAAGCATTACCATAGTAATTCACAGGTATGAAACTGAACTGGAATAAAACATAAAGAAACTTCTTCTGGGTTTGCTTCAGAAAGTCTGTGGTAAAAACATTGCTAGATCTGACAGATTTATCTGCAACAAATTTTTATGAGAAAACTTCCCAGATTCATACAATGTTTTAATCACAAATAGTACAGCATGAGTTGTGATACTGTGAAATGAAGTTGTCTGTACTAATTGCATACTCTGAGAAGAAGTGCATCTTCCAGAAGAGAGCATATCAAATCTGCCTGGCTGATCCTTATGATTTGGATATGTCACTTTCTACTAAGCACAGTGAAAAAAGGGAGGGGCAATAAAGCCGCACACAGATAGCAGCCATCCAAAAAGATAAAGAACAGGCTGAGGAAAAGCAGACAACAGATTGCAAAGACAGAACAATCACAGATGGAGGCCAGGTGGGTGGGTCAAACAATTTTTTTTGTACAAAAGGTTTATTTTAATATTTAAACAGAACCCCATTGTGTAAATGTTCAGCAAAGAACTGATAAGAAAATGGATTTGTAAGTGCATTTGAACAAACAACATCTCTTATAGTCAAGAGGGGCTTAGTCATATATAATTAAGGGATAATGTACATGGTTGAAGAGTGTATGATACTGCAAGTGATTAAATGCCACTGCAAAACAAAGGAGCTAGACACCCAAGGAAGCTTTATGGAGCCAGCATGAAGTAATCTTAAAACATGAACTTCCTTTTTGCTAGAGAAGACAAAAGGATATTCGTCTAGACAAATAAAAAGGTTTTTTTTTACTGAAAATCCTGTGAACTTCCATACTCTTCTGCCATCTAATCAAGCTCTTTAAGGTGATCATGCTTTCTATTTCAGTGTGCACTACCTTTATTAAAACCCCTAAGAGAACAGTTCTGTGCACATACAATACCCAGGTTCACTGGAACTGTGCGCTGTCATAGTTCTCCTCAAATTTCCGAAAACTCAGTAGCATTAATCATCTGAGCAATTACAGTCCTGAGGGCTTGATCTAAACCCACTGAAGTCACAGGTGTCTTGGACAAGGGATGACCTGAGTCACACAATAAAGACAAGGCAAACAAGGAAGCTCAAACAAGGAAGCCTAGACCATTGGCTTGTTTCTGTGCATGACCTATGCCACACACTCACAAAAGGAAAGAAAGAATAGGGCAGAGGCAGAGGGAACTTGCATCCAACAAGCAGGAGCTAGCAATCATGAGCTATCAGTCATCTCCATCTCTTTTCTTAATATCTCCTCACAGACTTTCATGAATTTATCAAACTATTTTCTAACAATCAAAGTTTGTACAAGTGACTATTTACCTGAATGCTAAAGTCTGGTTTATTTCTCATGAGAAAGTATATATAGTGCATGTTTCTACAAAATTCCTTACATAGCAGTAGCCTGTACAACAACACTGAATCTGGGTAACGATGACAATAATGCCACAGCAGCAAACAACTCTGTGTGTCTTCCAGAAACCTAAGAAGCTGAGTAAATAGCATATTCTTAACACCAAAACATTGCAAGTGCTCTGCGCAGGTGTCATTGACTACATAGCCAGCTCAGGTATGTCACAGCAGAGACCACATGAACAATCTCCACTGCACCTCTTCAGCTGTCAAGTGTATTTCCAAAAATGCCAATATTCTAAGGGATTTACAAAACTCTTAAGGATTTGTAAACTTAGACTTCCCATCTGTGAGGTCATTTACTATAATTTTTCTTTTTGTGTCCTGGGATTCAACTTTTAAAAACTGAAAGGGAATAGAAAGAATGCTAACATAACACAAATACACTTACATATACATCTGTAGTAATTTCTCAGACATCCCTGCTTACAACATCTTGGTACACATCTGAGTAATCTCAGAGCACATGAACTGGTTTGCTTTCAGAGGAAAATAAATTATGTGCTCCAAGAGTGATACTAATGCTCTCCAACCACAGTTAGATCAGACTACTGCAAATAAACCCCCCATTTATTTAGTATGGGCATTAGGTCCTCAGGACTGTTTCATTTTACAGATTCACTCCTACTCCTCCATGCTCCTTGTGAGTGACACCATCATGAGGAGGAAAACATTAGTTATTTATTTGGAGAAGCTTTAATTGTTGGCTGTGGCTGACAAATCAGTACATAAATTATCTAACAAACTTAGAACTGACTCAGCATCCTAATTGTGAACAATCTGTAACACAAATTACTTTTTCTCTGCGCAAGCAATTCTTCTACCACCTCTGTGTAGCTTATTAGAAAGATAAATTTATAGATGTGTGTTCCTCAACGCTCCAGAAAGCGCACAATTCTTTGAAAAAAGTAAGATACTGAAAAAGAAACAATGGAGGAAGCCAGGTGTTATCATCACAAGCCAAAAAAAAAAAAAAAAAAAAAAAAAATAAAAGAAAGGCATAAAAAAACCCTGCTTCACAGAAGTGAGGGAGAGGGCAAAGAAAAAGAAAACTTACATAAAGTTCCTTAACATGCAATAGGGCCCAGATTGTCCTCGCTTAACATGTATGCAGAAGAAATATTGTCCATGTTACCAAAGGGCCCTCACAGCCATGGCAAAATTCAGTTTTCCACTTAGGGCAGAATTCAAGGCTTTCAGTTAGGCAGCCCTATTAAGAAGTCATTCATTCTCAAAAGGATGGACTACCAAGAAAGAAATATATCTCAAGAAGGCATGTAAGTCATGTCAGTGGCCCAGGGGACAGCAGATATTGTCACTATGGCTTCTAATACATTTCAGTCTTCAGTTCTACTACAGTAACCAAAACCATACAAGTTTTCTAGTACCACCGTCCTTCCTCCCTATTCTTGCAATTTTCTGCAGTAAATACTGATGTTTTTTTCTGGATGGTAAAAATACAAATATAATTAAAATTTAATTCACAATAATTCTATAAGAAAAACAAAAATGGAACACATTCAGAGAGTAGAGTGGCTGTGGAGGTCCAGTAGGAGTCAAGGAATGGGGCTGAGCCATGGGCATGCAGTCCTCACTCAGCCTCAGCTCCTCCCCTTCTCTTCCCAGCTTTTTAAGCCAGATGTATTTTTATTATACAACCCATTTCCTTACCACCAGCAGGCATACTAGTCCAGCAAACCTACTGATCTCAAATAGGTCTCCTCTGAGACAGTGACAGGAAAGTTACACAAAGAAAAAAGGTTCACCAGCTCTGACAGTGGATTTAAATACAAAGTCAGTTCAGGACCTAGGCATCCTGAGTCTGCCTTGAGGACTTTATCAGAAGAAAAAGGGTCTGTTGGGAAGGAAACATCAACACAAATTGCAGCAACATGATATAGAACAGGAATTTTTTTAGAGAAGTCATCATCCAAATGAATCCCTTGATCTCCACCTCCTAGCTGCCAACAGGTCACAGATTAAATGTTCAGGATGTGATTTCTCCCAGGATAACAATACCTAAATTTCAGTTAATATGTCAGTGCTTACCTATGTAATAAGTACCTAAGTTCTCACTGGAGTCTACGGAGATCCAGGGCTCAGTTCTGAGCTGCCAAAACGTAATTGCCTAGTCCTGTCTGAGAAAGGTTACACTGACAGGTCCCCAGGTAATGGTCCAAAAAACAGTAGGTTTTCCATGACTCCTGTATCACATCTGCCAGCCCACCCAGAGTTTTGTATACTATAAAACACCTCAAACAAGACTAGACAATGTTTATGAACCCAACCTCAGCCTTTTGCAAATGGACAGTGGAATGGCTCTCCTGGTGACAGCTTCAAAAAAAAATCCTGCTCTCAGTCACTTGTCATGCCAGAACAACATATGCAGCACCCAGTCATAAGAATTACCAGTAATCCTTAAATGGCCCCCAACTGCATAGCTTCATAAAATATCTCCTGTTTTCGTATGCAGTTTATTTAGCATCCTATGAAAGGTAGGTAGTGATGAGAAATGAGAACAGTAGATAATTCACAGTTCTCAGATCTGCCTCTATCGAGTACCAAATAGATCCATAAACACAGCATTGTAGAGCTTTTTATAGCTTGTCACACAATCTCTCAGTGACTGAACTGAAACGAGTAATGTATGCCTACAGTGAATGAAATACCAAGCTGAAGTTGGCATAGCCGAACCTGTGAGTAGAGAACTGGCGTACTAAAACTAGCTAACTGAATTTAAAATAAAATACTGGTGAAGCTGTTTATGATTATGTTGGTATGCTATTTATGTAGAAGATGAGGAAAACTAAATATCAATGGAAAAGTAAGCTACCAATTTACTGCATTACAGTAGCATTATAAGTAGAGCACAAAATTGAAGAACTTTAAGTCTACACAAAAAATGTGAGCATGTCTGCGTTTGCGGGCATGTGTGTACACATGTCCATGCTTCAAGACCATTCATAGTCCATCGATACAACTCACTCTACTAGCCTATTATGTGTTGAAAAATGAATGGCTGGAGTAGCAAATAGTTTATGTGAAGCCAAGAACAAGTAAACATTCTCAGTTATTAGTGACTGCAGAAAGCTGAGCTATTCAAGACTTTATCAAGTACACACTGACTCTTGAAGAAAAAAAAAAAACTACATTTGTCTTTCCATGTGTCATTTTTCTTCAAACTTTAGAACAAACTAGCATATCACATCACTGAAATAGCAGATGCAAAAGCCATATATTTGGCTTTTTGCCACTGTATGCGTAAAGCTACAACAAGAATTAATTATGGACACTTCTGGGGGATCTAGGAATCCCTAATTAAATTTCTACTTTGTACACTACAAAGGGTGCCAGCCCCTTTGCCTAGCCACTAATTCTCATGTCGAATTAATGGGTACTTTTGTGCATTTTTGTGCCCTTTTGGTTTCCTTGTCCTATACAGCCCTAAGAGGTCAAAATTCTATTTTGCTTTTAACCTGTGGCTTTTAAGGTAGTTGACAATTACTTATAACTTTACCAAAATAAAACAGAATGCTGTTCAGAGCAAGGAGTTCTAAGATGTAAAAGGAACACAAAACTCACTGGAATTATCTTCAATTGCAGGGAAAGGTTTTTACTATGTGCACCCACACATTTGACCTCCAGTGTCACACAGGATGCCTTTACTGTTTGTATTCACAAGAATGAGCCCAAGTGCATAAATACCCTGGAGGTGGGTGCCAGGAGGATGGTACCAGACTCTTTTCAGGAACAACAGGAAGAAGAGCAGCCATAACATGAGGAAGAACTTCTTTATGTTGAGGGTGGCAGAGTACAGGAACAGACTGCTCAGGGAGGTTGTGGAGTCTCCCTCTCTGGTAACATAGAAAACCTGCCTGGACTCATTCCCATGTAGCCTGCTGTAAATGACCCTGATTTGGCAGCTGGGTTGAACTAGATGATCTCCATGGTCCCTTCCAACCCTAACAATTCTGTATATCATCATTGCTGGCACATTTGCCATCAGTAAGGTTCCCAAAAAAGTACCTCTCCTAGCTGTCCTCTGCATTCATGCTTTTCCAGTAGTACCAGAGCCTTTGAAAAGCCTGTACTTAGTGCTGGATTTTCACTCAGCCTCCTTCCTGAACACAGCATGTATTGTGGATTAGCAATAAAAAAAAACTGTTTCATCAAAATCTGAAAATGGGAGCTACTGGAAAAAGAAATGGAATTTAATGTGAAAATAGGTAATGCTACAGCTGCTGTACTGATTGCCCCTTTTTTTTTTTTTTTTTTTGTTTTTAACTGAATTCACTTACAGCCTCTGTTTTTTATTTGCAATGAACCTGCTATAAAATTTTCTGTCAACCATAGCTGGTTTGCAGAATTAAAGGCTACTGCTGGACAATTTAGAAATACAGATTCCTGACCTTTTCCATGATGATGTTTCTACAACGTCCTTTGGCAGTAAAGCCCACAGTCTAATCGATTGTACAGTAATTGTCCTAAAACTTAACCTAAATTGTTCCTGACACTGCTTAAGCACATAGCAATTGTACTTAGGCACACTGGCATATAAAAATAAAACACTCCTTTTCTGTTTGTAACACTTTGTAACAGGTTGGCAAACTTAAGATTCTACATAAAATGAAGGAGTTAATGTGTTCTGCCCTGCTTCAAAAAAAGATTTAAAAAAAAAAATAAGAAAAAATAAAGCAAATACACACACAAAAAACCAACCAAACAAACAAAAAAAAAAACTAACCAGCCCTCATTCAAAAAAAAAAAAAAGAAAAAAGAGTGAACACAACAAAAGAATGCCAAGTCACTATGGTAGATGAGCTCCCATCAATATAAGAAAGTGAGGCATCTCTTTCAGATGAAAAAATCAGAAGAGAAAAAGAGACCAAGGGACAAAGGAAAACCTCAAACATAATCAGAATGCAAGACAATCAGGTGGATTTATACACTTTTAGTAGTAAATTAAATCCAGTAACACAAAAGTTGAGGAAGTGATTGACATTTGGTATTATCTCAGTCTATATTGTTCAGCTACATATTCGACAGGTATATGGTCCCTTTACATGCAGCTATTTGCACATGCAGCAAAATTTATGTTTCTTGCTCCAATTTTATACCAGTCTTGTTAAACTTGGAAGATTGATTGCACTGCTGTTCTCACAAAGGTCACACAAATGATGCAAACTGTCACTTCTTTTAGCTCCTAAATTTCTGGAGAGTTTCCTTAATTCTGTATGGTATGGGTTTACTTTATTAAGGCTGCAGCTTAAGCACTTTAGTGGGATGGGGAAAGGCAATTTTTCTTAATGAAAGATGCTTGGCAACCCAAACATCAGCACTATCTCCTTAATTTTCTCCTAGCACCAAAGTCAGATTAAAACTGTAGTCATTTACTTTATTCTCTGTTTCTTAAAATATTTTACATTTTAAATGAACTTGCGTACATTTCCCACTGAAGTACCTGTTCCCTGAAATAAAATCACCACAGTAACTCCTTGTTAAGATAACTCATCTTACCCTTTCTAGCTACTGATTTTTTTACCAGAGAATCTCTATACTGTTTTTCCAGGTTTTTCAGCATCTTACTGCCTTGTCTTCTTCAGTCTGAATTTCTGGCACTAAGTACACTGAACCTGTCTGCCAATT
>JASSUY010024246.1:0-18893 GCA_032466535.1 Forpus xanthops | reverse complement strand
AGTTCTGGTGTCCTCAACATAAAAAGAACATGGAACTGTTGGAACAAGTCCAGAGGAGGGCCACGAGGATGATCAGGTGACTGGAGCACCTCCTCTGTGAAGATAGGATGATAAGAGTTGGGGCTGTTGAGCCTGGAGAAGAGAAGGTTGCGTGGAGACCTCATAGCAGCCTTCCAGTATTTGAAGGGGGCCTACAGGGATGCTGGGGAGGAACTCTTCATGAGGGACTGTACTGAGAGGACAAGGGGTAACGGGTTCAAACTTAAACAGGGAAAGTTTAGATTGGATTTGAGTAAGAAATTCTTTCCTGTAAGGGTGGTGAGGCACTGGAATGGGCTGCCCAGGAAAGTTGTGAATGCTCCATCGCTGGCAGTGTTCAAGGCCGGGCTGGACATAACCTTGGGTGGCATGGTTTAGTGTGAGGTGTCCCTGCCCCTGTCAGGGGGGTTTGAACTAGATGATCTTAAGGTCCTTTCCAACCCAAACTATTCTATGATTCTATGATTTCATTGTTAACTATAGTAAGCAAACACCAGATTTAAGTTTTCCCTTGCAACCTGCCAATCTTGTCATGACTCAGCTTGAAAAGAAAAAAAATTTCCTTTGCACTTCAGTAACTTTCCTCTTTTAGTCTCCAGAAAAAGATGGATGAGAATTTAGAAAGATTCCTAGCCATACACCACTTCTGGCTGAAATCACTGTTACAAGCCAAAAAGCAATCAGAAACTTAAAACACAGACAGAAATTGTTTAGTGGTTGGTATTCATTCTTTAAGCCAGAACTTCAGTACTGCCTTTATAAAGCAAATCAGCATCAAAAGAGAGGCAGATATATGCACTCAGTGCTTCTGACATACTTGATTGTAACAGAATATTCTAAGTAGGAAGCCATAAATATATTGCTAACAGTCTCTGAGATACCCAGCAAAAAGGAAGCCATAAGCACCATCAGGAATGAAAACTAATGACCTCAATTTCTTCCAAAGCTCCAAGAACTCAGACCTACATGACTAAAAACTCTAAAGAGTATACACATATGAAAACATATTTAAGACTCACAGGACTGAAATCCCTGTAACAAAGTGCCACAGTGATAACTGACATTATCAAGTTTTTCTTTTCATGTCATTAAAGATGTTTTATTTCCTGCCTCCACACCTCACAAATCACTTTTTGTAACTCTGAATACTGACAAAAGTCACCAACAATCTCCTACTGAGTGAGATACATGGGATACTATGCAACAGCCTTTGGGGTGGGGAAGCCAACCCAGATCCTAATTTCTCAGCCCACAAGTGCAAAGATAGAGAACACCCGCACTGGCTTTCACATCTCTCTTCTTCACATCTTGACATCTCTGCTAACAGATTCTACAACTAGGACATCAAAATTCATACTTCAGTATCTTCACCTTATTTTCTGAAGGACTCCAGCTATGGATTCCTCATTTACTGCCACACTATTCCCTGAAACAAGCCAGAGAGCGCTCCAGAAACAGTCAGGAAAAGGCTGGAAGTAAGAGGCGGTAGCAGGCAGAGCTCAGCACACAAGAAGTCAGCCCCTGACTGCAGGGATTCGCAAGGCTTTCCTTGTCTCACCACACCTCAAAGAGATTGTAAGGATTTCCCAACTTTAGAATAACAAATCGACAAGGAGGAACTGTGTAGCTGCAAAAGCCCACACAGCTGAATGGAACTGTTTCAAGCTCTCTGCAGACTGGGGAATGTACAGTCCAGTAAGTATTAGATTTTACTCTAAACTTAAGTCCATGATTCTTGACCAGAAACCAAGATCAGAGGTCAGATTTGGAAGTGAGGCTTTATACAAAGATCCTGACAAATGCTAGAAGAAGCAAGGGAAAAAAAAAAAAAAAAACAAACAACCAGACAAGCAATGATCATTCCCTAGAAGAGCAGCTGCCTGGAAGAATTTGAGAAGTACTTTGTCCAAAAGTGTTTCAGTTGCCATTCAAAACATTCTCACATTGCATTTACAATTTCAAAATATCTTCCCCTTCAAAGTGTCTGTCCCTCCTATTCTTTCTCCAAAGGCTCTTGCAACTTAGAAAAGCACACTGAAACCACCAGACTTGACTGCTGCCAACACTTCTATGCTAGGTAAGGTCATCCTTCTGCATTAATTCTTATGCAGCAACTCCTCTAAGACATTACCTTTCCTCCTTCTAAAGCACTATGTATGATAACAAGGAAATACAGATACTAAGACAAATAAAACAGGATTTTCTGTTAGAGAAAGAACTGTTTCTAGTCTTTATTGTCCACTTGAGTCCATAATTCTGAATAGCAAAAGCTAAGAATTTAGTTTAAGCACTTAAATGTAAACCCTGATGAAGGGCATTAAGGAGTTTAAAAATGGCTATTACCACTTTGGGCTAGATTTGAACTGGTGACCTAATGAGTTGAAGAACTGTAAAATAGTCACATATCTGTGATTGCAGAGATTTGCATCACCAAATACTTAAATTCTAGAAGACAAAACTTTCGGGGAAGAGAAAATGTTAGATAAATGAAATCTTCAGAAATAACAGAAAAGATTCTAGATTTGTGCAATTTTAACAATCAAGAAAATACAAACAACAGTCACCAGATCCCTGTGAGTTTCTGGAAAATCCTTATTTTACAAATACATAGCACACAACTTTGCATCAAAGCCAGTACTGGCAAAGCTCAGCATTCACTATCAGACCAGGGTAAACTTAGCAAGGCTCAGGAATCTTCCTCATGGCTTTTGAAACACACTAAAAATCAGGACATTTTTTTTTTTTAATCAAAACGTACAAATAATTTCACTTTGTGTCAATGTATTAAAAGAAGTAAGTAAATTTTCAGTCAGTTCAACTGCATCACACCAAATATGCAAAGCGTGCTATAACATCTCCTACCAGAGCTATTAAGGCTCTTTGCAAGTCACGCAAGAGGATTGCAATATCCTGGTGCAATGCCTGCAGAGGTATGTACCGGTCCGAATGAGGCAAGTCCGTTTCTCACCTGGTTTCAAAGAGGCATCAGCTGAAATTAGCCATCAAGTTTCCTCTTGAAATGAAGCATCCTCTAATATTTTATTAGGTTGTAAAAATTTCACAATGGTACATCTGCCAGTGAAGCAGATGGAGCCAAAAGCACAATTAACAACTCCCATCAGAGGGTAGATGCTGTTTAACGTTTTTAGAGTAGTACTGCATACGTGCAGGTGCTCCATTTCATCAGAGAGTCTGCACACAAAGAAATGCCCTGATCAATAGCAATACCTTCAATTGCCTTGATGAAAAATAATACTCCCTTGAATAGCCACCATCCCCTCTCCCTGCATATGTACATAAAGTCAACCACAACTGTGACCAATCCTACAAAATGGCTCTTGAGAAAAAGCATCTGTACAAACAGCTCTTTGCCTGCCTGGGGGATGCAAGTCATTTTGCTGGATTTGTTTTGAAGCTACAGATGTACTTCAGATGCCCTATGCTTATTCAAGCACCCTGAATAAAAACAGACAAAAATCTTATGCCATCCACATGAAGACAGTCATGTTCTCCAGTTTGCATCCAAGAGGTGCACAATTTAGGGCTTGCCAAGAAAAGTAGCTTATCGTTAATTTTAACAGTACCATACACAGCATTAAAATAGCTTCAAGAAACAAAAGAAAAACGTAATATAAATTACCAAGACAGGTGATAAATCTTCTGAAAGTGTCCAAGAAGATCACAGTAAAAGCTTGCAAAGGTGAGCAACCTGGTTTCATAAACATGTTTCTGATTAACCCTTTTGCAGCTTCTAGAAGATACGATCTCTGTTGGTGCTAAGCATGTCTGCCAGAGCTTGCCAAGGAAAGCATGAGCAAGCAGCTTCAAAGGCAGAATGACGTACCTATAGCAGTAAACCCTAATCCTCACTGTGGAGAGCACGCAACTGAGTTTAGTCATAGCAAATGGGATTAGAAATTCTAAAACAAAACAAAGGGTTGAAGGAATTAGCAGTCATCCTGAGATCCTGTTGAAAATATTGAGCAACATTTAAAAAACAGCTGTTGTCAGGGTTGATAAAGGGGAGAGTAAAACAAACTTGCACAGGAAACCTTTAACAGATGGGGACAGGAATAGGGTATCTGGGTTAGCCTAAAACAGTACACACTGACCCTAGATGGTGGCTTGGCAAAGAGCAGAAGTGTCAGAGAGCACCCCAGCCATTGCCCTTAGAAATTCAAGTGCATAGACTCCTAGCAAAAAGCTTCTGTGATTTGACCATAGAAACATGGCATTGATTGAAGCAGATGATGCTCTGACCATCAGAATGACTGCTTATGTGCCATATATTAGAGTAGAGGGAGAGTCTCTGGGAAGCAGTATGGGAAACATGGCATTATTCTTTCCACAGTTCAAAATGTCACACAAACACACATACACAAGAACGTAGCAACTGCTCAAGTGATTGTCTTTGCTAGCATCATATAAAGCACATGGCAGAAATGCAGAGGTCAGGATTTCTGAGGCAATTCTCCAAGGAGACATTTAATGTGACTTTCTGAAGTTCCTCACGTTTCTTGCACTGTAACTTCCTGGACAGCAGGACTGCCTGTTTTCCAATGACCAGACCTAACTCAAATTACATATTTACACAAGCCACATGAAATTCAGGTTTTGATGAATGTGTGTTTTCATTTTAGGACATGAGCCCATTTTCTAACTCAAGAAAATCTTTCTATAATAAACCACATGTGCACGTAGGGTCAGAAAGCCTAAAGAGATCTTAAAACAATTAGCGTGAGTTTCCCTGGCCTTTTCAGTGCCAAAGAAGCTTCAATAGCAAGTACCAAGTATTTGACTCTTGATCACTTCAACAGATAAAATGAAGAGAACAGAAAGACTTGCATGAGGAAAAGGAAGGCAGTAGCAGGAACAAAGGAGACAAGCAAGGAGAGAAAATACCTAGAGAAAAAAAAAAGCAGTCATGACCTAAGTGCTGATGAAACCTGCTCTGATCAATATGGAACATGACCATAAGGTACGAGCCCACAGCTCAATAACAGAGAGCATATTCCCTTTGATCATTCTCTGGTGTCAATGGAAACCTACTGGAGCTTGAACAGATACCAAGTCTTTGAGAGATGAATGTCTAACCTAGCACACAGGCCATGAATGAAAGCAGAAGTGAGTTTCCACCCCTCCTCCCCGGGACTATCACTTCCATTTAATGAAGTCTGAGTAGTCAGATTTCAATGACTTCCCCCCTACTTTCTGCCCAGACAGGAAGTTCTTCTTTCCTTTAGAAAGGCCTCCATGCCTCCCTCTCATCAAAATGAGAAGGAAACAGAGTAAGACAGATACTAGGTACCATAACTTGCCAAGCAATACAGCAGACGGCTGTCCAAATTTTTGACAAAAGCAGAATGGCTATGTTATCTTTCGTTTACTGTTGACACGGTCATGCGAGTCTTGCCCCTTGCAGCCTCAGATTCCAGCAGAGCCCTCCAGAAGAGTGACCTTGTAGCAATACTCAGCCGCACACTATTACCAGGGAGTTCCCCAACCAAAGGTTATGGCAGTTTTAAGTGGGGAAGACTGGAAACTGCTTACCTCAAGTCTCTACAGGGAAAGCACAAAGATACTTGAGGATCACATTGTAGAACCCTTCTGAAATCTGAAAGGTAACCAGTCTGGTCACAGACCCAGAGAAACTAGGCAGAGATTTAGCTTCCACCATCAGCAGCTTCCTGATCAACTAGCAGAGCCTCTATGCTATGCTTGGACAAAAAAATTAAAAGAAAGGGAAGTCCTGACATTTCACACTTTGCGCAGTCTCTTGAAAGATGAAAGCAAAGAGGGGACTTTTTTTTTTAAGTACTTGCTTGGAAGTTCAGGGGGGAAATAAAAAAAAAATCCCTCTTAGCTCTCCTTCTTTATTTAGGCAGAGCCTTTCTCAGTATTTCCAGTGTTGCGAAATAGAAGACAGAAGAAAACAAATCTACTTTGACACAGAAGTGCCAACCAGAAAAAAAGCCACAAAAACTTGTATAAAAACATGCATGTCCCTAAAAACAGATGCACCTATCAAAGCATTGTTTAAAGCGTGCCCAAGTTGAGAGTCTAACTGAACTCTCTGTACTTGCTGTTAAGAACAATTTTAATCAAAGTAATAACCAGGATTCAACCCAAGAAAGAAATAACAAACTTGGTTTTAATTGGCTTGCGAGAAACCCAATTTGCAAATGCTACCCTTAGCCAGCTATTGAATATACAAGTTGATAGAGCCCAGAAGGCACTGTGATGAGTGACTTAAGTGGAGGCACCCTACACCCACTAACATTCCTGCTGAATGAATGTGAAATCTGCAAGAATTGCTTTTATTTATCTTACTAAAAGCGTTTCTTGGAAGGGCTGGAAAAATTTATTTCAGATGGATTTTTCAGATGAGAACAAAGTTGTATTTATTGTAATTATGCACTCTCCAGTGTGGCCTGCCTTGCTGAGAAAGAACATTAAATTCAGCTGCGCACAAACTCACGGAAGTGACCTTTTGAATGAAAATGCTGCTGCAAGAGACTTGCAGAGCATTCTCACTAAATAATAACCTACTGTCTATGACTTGCAGATTAGTGCTCAGACCACTGATTTCAGCTGCTACTTAGACAGGCACAAGTCCACATGAGGTCAGTCAGCTGAGAATAAATTATGTTTGCTATGAACTACAATATGGAGAACTGTACTTGGGAAACTACTCATAGTCCTCAGTCTAATATGGTTTTATGAGCTTTTATTAACCAGAATGGACCAGCATAACCTTGCAAGGTATCTTTTCGGCAGGACACCCACCATCTCACTTAAGAAGATCAAAGGACTTATTGACACAAACTGGACAAGCTCTCACTTTGAGTGATAAATGAACACCCACTGCCCATGCAGAAGTACCCTGCTCTTTCTTTGCAGAAGGGCATGAGGATTATCTGAAACACTTCTGCTGTACAGAAAGCCCAAGCAGTTGAGGACAGAGGCAGATTAGTACTGAAGAATCAGGAAGTCAAACTAGAGGGCTCATTTAATCACCTAAATGAAAGGTATAATGTAAAATAGCAAGAGATGCAAGACACATGCTTGTTTGCAAACAGAGGATGTCTTTTTAGCGTGCAAATATAAAATGTCCTCTTTACTCGCATAATCTTATCTTACTCTTTGCAGAAAGGCTGGGTATCAAAAAGCATCCCATCCTATAAAGAAACTTAGGACAGATGTCTGAGCCTTCCCAGGAGCTAGGTTTCTGGGTAGTCAAATTCTGTGCTACCAAAGAAAGCCAGGCAAGCTTGTATGTTGACATCCACATCTCAGGGCAACTGGAGGCCACTCACTGCCTGCTGACCCCAGCACCCTCCTGCACGGACAGAACCTACTGGCAACCTGCTCTGGGGATCCCTCTCCCTCTTCACTCTCCAAGGCATGTGCAGCAGTCTTGTAGTTCATCACCATTTGCAGATTTTGGTATGTAGTTCAAAGGTCTAGAAAAGAGACTACCTTGTTTTCTAAGCATCTGAGGGTTTTTCAAGCCAAAATGCACCTATCAAAATAGTTTATGCTGCCAGTTTGGGTTCTGTACTCAGTTTTCAGATTGTGTGTTTGCATTTCAGCAAGCTCGCTCTCATCTCACAGCTCTGCTCACTGAACCTGCTGGTTTAGTCCTAAATCTGCATCTCTTTGTGCTGTTGCTTCCGAGGGGGAATATGATACAAGAAGGTCAACTACAGAACCAATTAACTGAGAGTTGCGAAGAAGGGAAAGGTTTCACTTGGACTTCTCATTTTCTATGCAGGAGAAACAGCACATGTGATTCGTGAGAGGCACAAAAGCTTGATCCTTGTGTCTTCACATTTTGATTATTTACTGTAACGCTTTCTGCCCATACAGAAGAACAGCCCCCACTCAAGGACAGAAGAACAATAAAACTGTATCTCAACAATTAGGTAAAGTTTGACTATAGTACTTGAGGGCATTGAAAACCTTTGGACTGAAACCTTGCAGAAGAAAACCAGGAGTTTCTTGGTTAACAATTAATAATTTAGATCCAAAGACTCTCATCCAGACCTCCAGCTGAAGAGGGAAATTACATAGTATTTATACACCTAGTACCACACAATGTCCCAGTATTTTGATACAAAAAAAAAACCCCACACAGTTCATAGTACATTCACCATTTTAACGTCACCATTTTAGATTAGAAATGTGACATTACTTTCTTGGTATCATGTGATAAGCCAGGACCAGAACTGAAAAGTTCTTGCAAAAAAGTACTCGTGTCAGAGGAAGGATTCAGGAGCACACTGTGGCTTTCAAAAATCATTACTTTTTACAATAGCTGTAAGTTCACCCTCAAAAAAAAAAAATCAAAAACAAAAAAAAAAAAACCACCAACCAACCAAACAAAAACACACAAAAAAAACCCCACAAACAAACAAAACCAACCAACCAACCAACAAACCACAACAACTAAACCCAAGAAATTTCATTCAAAAACTTTTTTTTCCCCCATCATTTCCCTTTGCAGTAATCCTTCAGGTTAAACTATCAAGACACTTCACCCTCAAGAGCCCTCACCACTGTAAAATATGCAAGATGCCTCCTATCAGGACAAGGGAAAAGCCAACAAACACAGAAGCAGTGTAAGACCTGTAAATGAACAAGTTAATGGGTTGAACCAGATAAGAGTGGTATTTTTAAAGCCATTTTTTTAAAAGAGATTAGTTAAAAGGATAAACAAGTTTTACCTTGCACCCTGTCCTGGAGGAAAGTAAAATGCTTCAGAAGTGTTGGCAGGCAGCGCCTGTGAGAGAGAAGAGCTCCCACAAAAAGGATAAACAAAATCTAAGGTCATCCATTTAAAAATCTGTCCCTACCTGTAAAAAGCCACTAGAATGTACAGTTTTCAGATTTGTAAAATCTGAAAACTTTTTCTGTATTAACAGTGTGGCAATGGCTACCATCAACAGCAGCAGCTCAGCTAGCCTTCACATTTACACTTACGCAAGCTACATACTTTCATGGACACAGATTCACCCTCCATTTGCTTAGTTCAGGAAGATCGAGGCGCAAGTGGCACAGCAGCCAGGCAGGCCCCTGTGAACATCTTGTCTACTGACATTTTCCTCCCATGCAGATCTCTAGGTTCTTAAGCCAAAGCCAACTTGTTCACTGTTTCCACACACAAATTTAGTCCTGTTTTATTGAGACGCAGTGAATACATTCAATCTCTTGGTCACACTTCTAAAATCTTTTGAGAGCAGGATCACAGCAGGAAGAGTTCTGGTCCCATGCTGCTAGATAATATGCTACAGACAAGAAACCATCAGTGACACTCTTCCTGCTCCCCAGAGTTTATCTGGTATGTTAGAGGTTGTGAAAAAAGGTCCATGCAAAGAACTCAGCAAGCCCTTACACTTCCTATCAGTCTGAAGTTACATGCCAGCAAAGGTGAAACAAGGCAACAGCAGATTTGTCTGGTCCCTTAATCTCAAGTTTTCCTGGCACAACGCTTCTCAATACACAGCATGCTGAAAATAAAGGAGGACTGCTGCTTCAGCTAGGCCATCTAGAGAAAGCAGACTACAGGTTTCAGAATTGAAAATAATACTATGAAGAGCACGATCACTACGGCCTCCATCTTTTAATGCCAGGCTGATCCTCAGACTCCAGTCAAGGGATGGGCCTAAGGGCACACAATGGGTCAGAGGAGAAGAAAACTCCCGACTCTTGCTCCCACAGACCAATGGCAGTCTGGTGGTTTAGTATGAATACTCTGGAAGCACAGAGCTACAAGGACAGAGTGGAAAAGCAAGAAACTCAGTAAAACAACGAGCCACAAAGAGGAGAACAATATTTAATAACCAAGTATGCGAGATGCAAACATTTCTAATGAGATGGGTAGCAAAAAAAGGCAAAACAATGAGACAAAGAGAAAACAATACAGCTACGAAAAGGAGAGGAAAATAAACCAAGAGTTCTTACTTTTGACAAGCAATTTAAGGCAGGCTTTGTCAGGGTCCAAGTGCTAAGTGTCAGTAAATGGGGACAATCAGCAATGACAGATGTCTGCAATCCTGTTCTATCTAAGCTTCAGATCACAAGAGACTGGAGAGTCAAATGCAAACTGTGAAGTTTGCTGCTTCTAAAAAGACAGAAGTCAAAATGCACGGCAATATGAAGACAATGCAATACACATGCAACCCTCCTCCTCTTCAACATTCACTATTTGAAAAGTGGTCTGCTAAAGGAGAAGGGAAAGAAGGAATTCATGACACCGGAGACCCAGACATGAGTCATGGCCTTGCATCCAGGGAGCTGCATTAAATGCTTTCCTAGCACAGAGAAAACACCTTTCAGATAGTATCTGAAGAAAAGTCTTTCCTCCCACCAAGGGGGGACACTTTTTGGCAATTTTGCTGAAGTAATTGCAATTAATACACAGGATGAGATGAAGTCAGCCTTGAAGACATGCCACCTTCTTAAAAGGTTTTGTCCAGTCTTTACAACACCCCTGTACAATAACCACCACCTCCTCCAGTCTTTCCCCTCCCTCTTGGCCCAGACTGATCCCAGCCACTGTTTAACCCTTTCATTCCACATCCATCACTCCTAATTCATGTTTAGCTCAGCCAGAAAGCTCAAAAAGGTGCTTTTGCAGCAGGTGGCGAATTCTGTGGGACTAATTTCCTGCGACAACCAGCTGGAGGGATGTCATAGGGGACATTTTATGCAACAGAATGGCCTGATCTGCTGGAGGCGTAAAATATACCACTCCCATGTCTTCCTGTTGGCCACCATCCACTACCTGGGATTTAAACAGGATCCCACATCGAGGTTTTAAAAAAAACCATGCAACTACTGATACAGTCTTAACAAATTAAAATCTTATTATAAAGAGTCAGGAATACAGTGCTTGGCAAGGACAAGTACTTCTGCATATTTTACACTCTTTCCGTATCAGGCTTCTGGTGTGACTGCCACAATTACACCATTGTTTGACTGACAGCATTATCCCAGACTGTCTTGATTGCGAGCTCCTGTTCCGTATTAGGTAAAAAGAAGCCTCTTGTAGATGAGAGCCCTTGACCTGCTGGTCACATCTGTGTGCTAGGACATGAGAGAAAAGAGTGAATCAGTTCTGCTCACTATAAAGCCTCAGCACCGTCTGCTGGCATGCCATTAATGTTTGATTTTCCTCCCTGTTTCCAGCAAGTAGTACTCATCTTTACACAAGGGGAACTCAAGACGGCTGGTGAGATACCTGGCAAAACACGCACTTAGAAACTGTTTCTACAGCTTATCAGCTTTTTCCCCTTAAATTTGCTGTTCAGCCAGCAGGAGACAAAAAAGAAAAATAAGGATAGCTCTGTAACCAGCAGAGCTCTGTAAAGCTGACCTCGCATTAATTTGTTCTACAAGGCTGATTGACTTTGCAGGCTAGTAAACTGTGATCTCCATTTGAAGTTTTTCCAGAAGCTAGGGCATATATCAAGTCAGTCAATCAGACTCATAAATTTCCCAGTGCTTAATAAGCCCTTAACTGTAGCTTCTCGCTCAGTGATGCTTCTCTGTTTTTTGTTGTTGCTGTTGAGGTTTTTTTGGTTGGTTGGTTTGGGGCGGGGGGGGCTTTTTAGGTGTCTGCCTTCATTCAGGAATTCTGTTGAAATCTTATGCACCTTAGAGGCCTCTTCCTATCAAATTTGGCTTCAGGACTTTCAGCAACTCAGTATCTTAACAAGCTCCCTCAGCCTCAAGTAGAGCCAAGACAGGGTTAGGTTTTGCTTTGATTGTGATCCCTCTCAGATCTGAAAAAAAAAAAACAACCCACAAAATCTACTAAAAAATCCCAACCCCAAAACCCCAAACTAGAAAACCACAAACTCCTAAAAATCATGCATTTCTACTCTCAAGTTGCCTCTGAAATGCCCATCACTGCTTTGGCTCACACCAGAATCAGAGATGAAATAAAAACACATCACCACTAAAGTAATAAATTTACACTCCATAGTAATGCAGAAGACGAAAGAGGAAAGAAGGAAGAATCCTTTACTGCTTGCAGAGCTTTCCTTTCTTGAGGCAATTGCTTTTCTCTGCTAGTCCTAAGGACTGCACTCAGGATCCTGAGGTCTTGAAAGGTCATGAGAAAACAAAAGGTCTCTGTTTTCCATTCTTCCCTAAACCCAGTATTCTACAGGTTGTCAGTACTGGTAGCAACTCACCATACCCACCTCTGAGAGCCATTCTAAGCAAGAAGCCAGGAGCATTTTAAATGGCAAAAGCTCTGTCCCCTGATGCACTAAAGATCTCTTCCATGTTCAAGCGATGACTGCTAGCAAACTGCCAGTGCACTGTCAGTGGCTGGATTTGTTGATGCCGATGCAAAAGTGCTTGTGAAGAAGGAAGAGTCAGGCAACTGGATCTAAATTTCCTACGCAACCCAGCTCTCTCATACTCTTTCTCTGTGGACTGGCCACAGGCAATACCAGTTGAATGGATACTGGTCAGTGGAGGAGGCCTGCAAACCAGTAGAGCCACAAGCTGCCTCCACATAAAATAAAGTCTCTCCTTTCTGTCTGTTCAGGGCACAGCATGCCAGGGAGCGCTGGCCACACTGGCATTAAATGGTTCTGTCTGCTGCATCATGCCTGGACATGTTTCTGTGTAATCTGCTCTAGGTGGCCCTGCCTTGACAGCAGGGATGGGACTAGACAATCGCCAGAGGTCCCTTCTGTGATCAACTCACTTTGCACCCAGCAAATACCCTCATGCAACGTGCTCCATTACACATTCACAAGCCATTGCAGAGACTGTAGCAGTCATCTAAAAATAATACTGGGGGCAGTGATCCCACTGATAATCAGATCATTAGAGGAGAATGAAGCTCCTCCTTGTCCAAGCAGATAAACAGCAGGTCTCTGCAGCACCTTGAGCTTTCCTCTGCAGCCAAACAGTACCTGCGAAATCATGGAAAAAGCATCCTCTGTGACTGCCACGCCAACACGCTTCCTGTCACAGGCAAAGTACGGGCATGCAATTCCTGCTTGGCAGCGTTCTCTCTCCAGCCAGCTGTTATTTCAGGCCTGTTTGTTATGTGCACTGTTCACAGGGGCAGCCACGCAGGCAATCAACTGTCAAGCTTTGCTGTCACAGCATCCAGAGGCTGGAATCTCAAACCATACCTTCTTACCTATGGGTTTTTTAATCACACAAGATAGCAGGGGGAAGGAGGGACCTGGCTTCCTCATCAGCATCTCTCCATGAAGTCGTCCAGGAGTACATTCCAACACTCCATCTTCCATTCTTCTGATTTAGAAGAACAGACTAATACCTCATGCAACCAGGCTTCCCCAAAACATGAAATGAGCATCTCTGCTCTGCCATGACTTCAGAGACTGCCACCAGCCCTGCCTCAGAGACTGCTTTTGAAATGCTTCTTGACATGCCAAGTGCTTTCCCCCATAGGGCAAAAACAGCAGCACAAGCCCAGCAGGAGCAGAGCCCGGTCACCTTGGATTCACAAACCCCTTGGATTCACAAAGCAAATGCCAGACAAACGTACAGCCATAAAGTCACCAATTAAATACATTAATAAACAGTGAAGATTCCTATGCAGCTAACCAGAAGGGCAAATTCTTATCCTGCCAAACAGGGCAGCTCAAATTAGAGGAACACCCCCAAACCCATTACCAAATATGTACATTGTCAGGAACAACAAAAGGCCATGTGTAGTTCAATGTTACTGAAAGTGCAGGACATGCCTGACAAAGAGATGTTTGTACAGGCACAGCCACAACCAAAGGGCTCAACATGGACAACAATGGATGGAGAAGTAGGCCAGAAGATCACTAGCCCATTGCTAGCATTTTCCCACAATTTAATGTCTGTTCAATCCTGCCAGTCCTCTCAATATGACTTGAAGGGAAAAAAAAAAAAAAGGCTAAAAGAAAAGGTGGGTGGTTTGCATTTACTAAATATACTGCCTGTTACCTCAGAGGATGTCCACATGTTTTCACATTACAAAGAAACACAAACTTCTACCTACATTAATACCTGTCTAATACTGCAGAAAGAAAGAAGGTGAGCTTCAGCATAACACTGGGTTAACACAAGCTGACAGAGCCATAGAGAAGAGCATGCTCTTTTGCCAGCAGAAAAGCGACTACTGAAGCAGCTTAGGAGAGCAGCACTTCTAGGAATCAGTGGGTTTATTAAAGAGGGGTGTATAGGTGTTTTAGCCATTGAAATATGGCCAGACATGGAACGCATCCATCCCTTTGTCTCACTAAGAGGGCCAATGGTGGTATCACTACTTTGGGCAGCATCCGTGGTGCTCAGCAGCACAGCACCCAGCAGAGCCACTGCTCGGGGACAGTCCACACTGGATGTTGCCCCTAGCTGGATGAGGCTGACCTGGCCTGACCCTGCCTGGCTCTTGAGGCTTGGAGGATGGAAAAATCCCTGACTATATTGCAACAACTCTGGTAGATTAAACTTTCCAAGTCCCCTTGCAGCATAGGACAACAAAAGCTGCCCGAGTTTATTCTTAAGCTAGTGGGTTTTGTTACTTAATATTTGGAAGGTGGCAAGGAAATTCTCAGAAAGGCAATGACATGTCCCAGTCACAGAGTTGCTTTGACTGCTCCCAGGCTGCACTGGACACTTTCTGAGCAGGCTTTCCATCTGCTGCACAGCTGCAGAGATGGAAGGAGAAATTCTCACAGCATTGTGTGTAACTGTAAGGGCAACTCACAACCAAAAGCATTTTAATAATCAGGAAAGAGTGCTATACAGATGAGGCACTGGAGCTCACAATGCTATCATCACTACGGTACGAGCAGTGCTTAATCCAATCTGCACAGTTATTTAGAGGTCCCTGTTCTGAGCAAGTACAGGACGTACTTTGATCTCTGCTGCCTCCTGCCAAAACTGTGGAAATTAGCAAGCCAAAAACCAAGTTACAGACAAGATATCATGGCAAACAAAATACATCCTACAGTTACGTGATATACATATATATACAGTTATACAGCTGTCTTCCTGAAGGACCCCAATGAATTTCAGGAGATACAGAAGTGCAGTTGCAACTAATTACCTTTACCTTAATTAAAAAAGTTGTCTCAAATTTACTGATGAGATGAGCCTCTCTAACACCAGGATAATTGAAATTTTGATGTTCAATTCACAACCTGAAGTGATGCTCTGCAATGGCCCAAACACGGGCAAACTCTTGGATGAAGCCTGGTGATTCCATATGAGTGCAATCAGAGTTGTGGTCACAGCTAGAGGACAGCCTTGGACAGAAACTCTTATGTTACAGAGGTGTTAGCCACAGAGACAGTCCACTGAGTTCTTTCTTAAAGCAAAGATACATCCTCTTTGTCACATATGATGAATCATCCCTCAAGTCACAGTACTCCAATCAAACTCTTTAATTTGAGATGAAATTGGTCTTTCTAAGAGCATGCTTCTGACAGATTTTGGCTCAAAACCACCTTATTAGAGACAGAAAGATGTTGCAGACTTGTCACATAGTTAGCATTCAGTTAAATATCTTGGTTTTAAGAAAATCAACAGCTGAGAAAACTATGTGATAATTAAGCTACAGGCGTGGGAAGCAGACATAGTTAAGACAGTCAAATAACCTTTACTCTGCCCTGCAGATAAACTACAATAGGAAAACCATTGATCTTCAAAGCTTCGCATTTCAAATCTGATCGAGCTGATTTTAAAATAGATCAGTCTATTTCTTCACTTCTTTCCCCCTCAAAACAAGAGGGGAGTGCACAGCTAAGGTGTGTGGTTCAGCTGCAACTGAACATGGCCAATGTCTTCTTCCTATGACATTTCTCCTGATTTTACTACATAATTGCAGTATTTCTGCCCATAATCTACTGATAAATGCTTTTATTCCTGTTAATAGTTTTGTGCTCTGATTACAAGTGAAACTGCAATGAATACTCATGGAGATAGTTGAACAATTTGGACTCCATACTGTGATGGCCTAATTATCTTCATTGTCCTCCATCCACCATCCCAAACAAGTGACAGTTAAAAGAAAAACCTCTGAAGATCCTAGGCAGGTTGGACTTATGTTAACCTGGAAAATCAGACCCTCCTGCAGAGTACAGTGTGTTCTTGGGAATGTTTGTTCAGCGCAGCTAGGCAGTACAGCTCCACCTCCTGAATTACTTAGAGGACACATTTCCTACAGCACCTCCAAACCTTAGACCGCCAGGTCTGTAGGATAGTTTATACAGGCGAGAAGGTGTGGACCCTGAACAGTAAGCTCTTTCCAACAGCAGCAGCAAGCAGGCCATGGCAAATGTCTGCAAAGTAGACAGAAGTAGGCAGCAGTCCCTAGAGGCAGCAAGGGCAGCAACCATCTGGAGAGGAGAAGAGGCAAATGCTGATGGGGCTTCAGCTAGAAACACAGGCAGCCTTGGTGAGATCGTCCAAGTCCAGCATTACCCCACTGCAGCTCCTCTCTACAAGCCCATCAGCTCTGAGGAAACCACCCTCCAAGGCAACACTGAGAAAGTTTTGTTACATGCTCATTTTCCAGATCCTACATTACCACTGTCATTTTCGAGTGGGTAGCTGTCAATCTCTAGTATGCAGCAAGATAATACCAGACTTTTGACAGACAGAGTCTACATTTAAGATCTAAAATAAACTGCAAGAGTTTTATATAGACAAATTATGAAAAGAAAATGAGTAAAAGATGTATCTGTATCTAAGTGCTTTAGAGAAAACGTAGGTTGCCAGAGCTCTTCTCCCCCACTCTCATGCATTGTACCACATACAAGACGTGTTATTTTAGGATTATTTCTGGTGCACTGACTGGAGAGGATACCCACAAGTCACGTATGCAACTATTCCACAAACAGCCTAGCTGTATGATTGCTTCCACACCCTCTTTTTAACTTTGCTCCTTTCTACTTCCTATTCCTTTATTCTACCAGATCTTTCACGAATGCAGAAGGTGTACAAGGCAGGGAGCGTCTTTCAAAGTCTTAAAAGCAGGTATGGTATTTTTATGAGCATGTATACGGTTCAACACTTTCACAGCTTCTGTCCAGATAATCCTACCACCTGACCACTGCTTGCAGCTGGAATGCCAAAACGACCAGAGAGCACAACAGACCCGAGATGTGCTTCTATACATTTATGTACCTTGGCTTGCAGATGAAACAGAGCAAGCACCAACACTTACACCTAGTAAAGGCAGTTGAGACAGACTGGAAAACACATGGTTCAACACAATCCTGCACCTGGTTCCCTAGGGCAGCAATGCCCAACCTTATCCTCAACGCAGCCAAAAGAGATTTGGGATGTCAGGACCAATAGGGGATTGCACAGCTTTTAAAGTAGATCTAATGCTCTTAGTGTCCTGAAAATATGACAGTAATACAAAAGGGAAATAACATCTGTAGTCTTAGGCAAACTCCTCAGCAAACTTCAGCAGAAGCATTGGGAAATACTTCAATGGAAGCCTTCCAGAAAGGGCACTCCCCATCTGCATCCTTGTGACATTAAGCACCATGCAACCCACAGCTTCTGTGACCTACAGTCACAGAGCAGCATCTCACTGGCTCAGACCTTCAACAAATGCAACCTATCATTTATACCTTGTAAGTAATACACCGTATGAAACCTGAAGTCATCCTGTTTTGTCTGTGTTCCACATAGGGTGAAAGAGACATTTTGACTCCACAAATAATAAGATCCAAGTCCTGCACAGATTGCTTGGCCTAGTACTGTCCTCTCCAAGTGACACCAAGCATACATATTAAGGTGGGAGAGGTCTATATGCACCTATGCTGGTGATCTGAATGAGCATCACTGGTGATCTGAATGGTACACGCTGCAGCACAAACAGGAAACACAGTAAAGAGATGAAGAAGAGAGAATCAACTTTATTAAAACCCTTTCCAGGCATGAAGAAGGTAGTAAGTGGGTGGTCAGAGCCTACAAAGATAAGGCCTTGCTCCCCTCATCCCAGCTGACACACACTTCCCCTTTTCCTTCCCTCTGTGACAAGGCTTGCGCCAAGCCTCCCCACCTTCCTGCCATGGGCAGACCAGCTCACCTGGCCTGTGCAGCACCACACAAGTCCCATTTCCCCATTGACCCTCTGGCGAGCTGCACAGAGCCATCCTCCAGCTCATCCCAAACCTCCTCCAGCTCCATGCCCTCACAGGCCACTTCTTCCCTGTTACCAGCCCAGGGAGACACATACTGCTCCCATCCACAGCCGCCACACACCTGCCAGCTCAAGCCTCTGCTCTCACTATGGCCATGTTCACCACCATCTCCAGTCAACCACCACCAAGCACCTTTCTTCCTCACCCTGCAGCCACTCTGCCATACAAAGCACCTCCGAGAAACACTGCCACCTGCACCCAGATCCTCTGCAAACCCTCTCCATCCCCTCAACACACAGGCACCCCCCAACTCCGGTCTTTGCATCTCATTCAGCTTTCCTTCACCTAAAGGGCTCTCTAAACCTTAGGCGAGCCCCTAATAGCCTCTTCCTCGAGCCCTAAGAGCCCAGGTACCCCACTCCCGCTCCTGCCAGCCCAGCCTGACCCCCTACCCCAAAGGCCATGTACCTTACCACGGAAGGCACAGACCCCCGCGCCGTCCCTCAGACGTGCAGGCCCCTCACAGCCCGTATCCCCCAGCCTCACGGACACAACCCCCCAGCACGGCGCGAGCCCAAACGCCCTCCCTAGGGCAGTCCTTACCTGGGCAGGCTCCACGCTGGCAGACAGCCCCTCGGGCAGGGCCTGGAACAACAGCAAAGCCATGGCGGCGCGGAGCCTGCTCGCCATGGGCCCCCCCCCCCCCCCCCCCCCCCCCCCCCCCCCCCC
>JASSUY010024241.1:0-38898 GCA_032466535.1 Forpus xanthops | reverse complement strand
ATCCCAGGCACAGCTACAGGTTGGGCGGAGAAGAGATTGAGAGCAGCCCTGAGGAGAAGGACTTGGGGGTGTTGGTTCATGAAAAAATGAACATAAGCCAGCTCTATCTATCTGTTGGTTTTAAAAATGTCTTGCTATAACTCAGTGTAAACTTTTCAAATTTGCAGGCAAAGTCAAGTATAAGATGCTTCATAAAACCAACAGAAACACTTGAGAGGTCTCTTGAAATTAACAAACAGAAGGGGAAGAAGAGAATGCAGAAAAGACCCAACTATAAAAATGTTGGTGAAGAAGATGAAGAGGAGAGAGGATCTGAAGATAACCAAGATGACCTAGAGAAAACTAAAGGTACAGAAGCGAGTTCAAAGAGCATCCGAACAAGCAGTGAAAATGAAGGTGAGTATAACAGCAAATTAAAATGACACATTTTGGATACTTTTATTTGGTATGTTTATCACAGTGTTAGTTGTGATCTGTTGCGCTGCTTGTTCTCTTGTTGCAGTAGGTGAATGTGGGCCTATTAAATTTGTTTCTGTCTTTGCCTGTAACTTTTTTTTTGTTATGCTAAATCATTCTAACAGACCACATGATTCTAATCTGATTAAAAATTATGTGTTTTCTTGTCTTCTGTAGTCTTCAGCCCTTATCATAAGTGCATGCTTTGCTCCTAGTTGTACATGGTTATGAGGCACTGTATAAGTAGACTTCAACTTTCTGTCTTTTTCTTCTGTGGTTAGGCAAATGGTGTAGTGACTTCACCTACATGCTAAAGGGGTCAGGAGTATTTTATGTGTACTAAAACTGACAGTATGTGATAGAAGGTGGTATTAAGTAGTTTAGAATGGAAAAAAAAAAAAACAAAACACACTTTTTTAATTCTTAATTGAATGTTTTCAGGATTTTTGATGTAATGCTAACCTTAAGAAGAACTGGTTTTATAGGATGAGTGGTCTCGCAGTGTATTGTATTATATTACTAGATAGTAACTGTTAGAATGTATGCTAGAAACTAGTCTTTGCTTTAGACATAAATTGAAAAAAATATGGCAGAATTTCATGCAAGTAATTCAAAACAAGACATATGCTTTGACAGCCCTCTCTAAATACGGTTGTGTTTTGGTTTAAGTAAACAGTCTGAGAAGGCATTTCATTAAATGGTGTTAAATAACTGATCATTTGTTGCCCATCATGATTTGAAGGAAATATGACATGATCTATTCTTTAAACAGGAACTTTTAGTGGTTATCTTTGTCCAACTTCTTAAGCAAAAGCTAGACTTGGTTCTAATACTTTTGCTTAAAGCCAATAAGAATGAAGCACTCAGGTCCAGATAAGGTCTCTTAGAGCAAACAGGTTATTTGCACCCTCTATGAAACTTGATGGCCACCCATGCTTCTGTCTCACCAGCATTTTCACAGAGATTTTTCTTTTTTCCCACAAAGAAGTTCTGTGTGTTTTCCTCCTGTGGTTTGGAGGGAAGGGGGGGATTACTGTTTCTTGTATATATGCCAAAATCTATATATTGTCTTTACATGTATTGTGTGTGTGCATAATTTTCATGTAGCAGTTAAATTCCTTAAAGAAATTCAAGCAAACTGTTTTAATGAGAAGAAATTTTGCCTGTATCTATGAGTTCATTGACCTTTCCAAGGTTCTTGTTGCACCTTTAAGGTATAATTGCATCAGTCACTTTAATGCAAAATGTGAAGTACAAAAGAGCTTGCATAGCTGTTTGTTAAGAATATAACATTTTTTTGGTTTGGTTTTAGAAATAGAGATGGTAATCATGGAGAGGTGTAAACTGTCAGAATTGCCCATCTCTACTGTGACAGAACAGAATACAACAGATGAAGAGAAGAGTGCGGCTGCCTCTGGGAATGAGATAACAAACTGGAACAGGTATAAAGATACTGCAGGGTATTTTGCTGGATTTCTTCCTTACTTGTCCTCCTGTTAATTTTCTCACTTCTCTTAAAGGAAGTTTCAAATCTTCTTCCAATTAAAATTGCAGTTTTTTTTGTGGATCACAAATAAGTGAGGCAACTTGTGGGATGAGAAAAATGGAATAAGGCCTCTACCGATCAGTTTTGGAAATAGTCCTCTTCCTTTGTGCCTTCCTTTATGGTAGTTGTGATGCCTTCAGTTAGTAAAATTAAATTACAGAATATTAACACAGTAATACCTGAATATAAATGTTTTAATTCCCGAATTTTCTATAACTCTAAATTAAGAAGTTTTCTTAATGACATATATTGTCATGTCTGCCAATTTTGTATGTACCTGTAGGGAGGAAAAAAAAAATAATTCTTCTGATCAGGGCTGAATTTGGCAGAATATTAGAAACAGTAGTTGTGGATAAATCCTACTAACCTATGAACAGTTTCCAAGGCCCATTAGCATATCTTAGGGTTATTGAAGACTTTCAGAAACACAGCTTTTAAGTGTTTTGGGGAGCAGAAATTGCTCTGGCTTCAAAATTTAAACTTGGATATATTAAATGCCCCATAGGCACCTTCTCAGTATGAATTTTGCACTCTTGTTACTAGAATGCTAAAGGAAAGAAACTGAATGTGCCATCTTTAACACAAAAGTAATTGAAAATGTGTCCCTTGGGGAAATGCACATGTTTAATAGGATTTGAAATTTATTTTTAAACTTGGGAAATACTGCCTGGTATTCCCAGAATTTCATTCTGTCTCCGTTATAGCTTTGACGTAGCTTCGATTACATTCATTAATAAAGATAACAATTTCACTGTAAAAGCGAAATTGAACCTTGACTTGAGCTGGCTTTAAAACACGTTTTTCTAGATTATTGATATTTTGACTAAAATACATGCCAAATGGCTTTTAGAAAGAAATTGGCAATGACTTCACTGAATACTAAAACAACTAAGGTGCTCAGGTGGTGAAAATTGCAAAATACTTAGCATGAGATGCCAGTGCATTTGCCAAATATCTGCATTTCAGGATTCTTTTGATCTGCAGATATGATCTGTCAGCATCTTGCATCTTTCCTAGATATTAAACAGCATCAAAGAATATGTAGAGCTGAAGATAGTCTTAAAATAAAGATAGATCTTGTGTAGGGCATTTCTGGCCTTAGCTTTGTACGAACATTTTCGGAAAATGTTTGTGGATAAGCTGGTACAGCTCAAGAGTTTGTGTTATTCTATATGCCGGTTGTAATATTTGAAGCAGTAGCTAAGTTTCTTAAAACATTCTCAAGTGTATGTAGCTTCTATCCTACACTGATTGGAGTTGCTGAGTCTTGTGAATAAGGTGAGCCGTGTGGTAATAGAAAATGCAGTGATCTTTTATGTCATGCTTGAAGTAGGAGAAACTTTCATAACTGGAATAATCATTAATGATTATGAGTATAGCTATTCCTAAAACGTTGCAGTTTTCAATTGTGGACGCAGTCTACAAAATAAGTAATTTGAAGAATACTTGTATGCCATTTAACCTGTTTCTCCTATCAAGTCACTAGTAAAAGGCTAATAAAGGAAGAAAATGCTTACAGAGTTAAGAAATACAGTGGAAAATACTTGCCATATGGCCATTATTAATATTGAATATTAAAAATGTTTTTTAAATTCTGTCCAGTAGCTGTTGAAAGTAAACAGAAAGCAGCAGTATTTGCAGTTTAAAAAGCTGTAGCTGTAAAAGGTTTTCAGTCTCCCTTAGCCTTTTTACTACTGTGAGGAACATAAAAGAGAAAGTTTAAATATTTTTGGTGTAGTTTATTTTGACGCCTCACTACTGGAAAACTTAAGCCTAAAGGCTTGTTTTAAATTAATTTCCTTTTATGATATGTTACATAGTATAGTGTTTTGGAGAGTGCAAAATCTTCATGCTACATTGTACCATCTGTTGCTACCTTCTTGCAGCTGAAGTTTTTCTGGGTCTCTCTTGTATTTATGCTACAAGAGGATCTATTTCTGAGTGGGATTCTAGCAGTTGTTATGGCCTCAAATTACTGCAGTTGAGACTTGATAATGCAGATAGATGCTGTGAAGAAGTACCTAGAATGTAAATTATTTTGGTCACTGCTGTAATCATATTTTCTTAAAATTCCGTAATTTCACAAATCTAAGTAGTATGTGGGTGAAAACAAGGAAAAATACTCTAGAGGTTATAGAAGTCATTTAATACCAAGTAGTGTTAGTGTTAATGGAACAGCTACTGATGTTTCAGCTTTGACCTCCTAAAACATAGGCTTATAGAATTAAATATTTTACATTGTATGCTAGTTTTTAGGGTAATTACTATCTGTTGTTGGTCTGACAACAGACCCAGTGCTGTAGCATTTCTGTATTTTAGTTGTCTTGAACCTGGATATTTTGGTCCTCTTCTTCAGACCTGGAAGCTGAACTCCTTTTGCTGTGTGTAATGCATCCCTTTTCAGGATGTCATGAGACTTACAGGTCTTCTTTAATGCTTAGGAAGACTGAAGGCACTCTTGGTTTATTTTCAACATTGCTAATTCTTCAAGCTGACTTTTGCATGAATAGTTACTAGCAATTTGGCTTAGGTACATAGGGCAGTGCTGAACTTCAGCAGAGAGGGAGCCCAGCTCAGTGGCACTTGTATCAAGAAGGATGCTTGTAGTCCAGCTCAGAAGTACCCAAGCATACAACTGTGATGCTGTGAACTGAGCAGAGGAGAACAGTGTGTTTGGTTATTCTGATCATAGACTTGTGTTAATAAAAGAGATCATGTTGTTGAAATGTCTGTGGATGGGAAGTGTTAAGTACATTGTTGTGACTTTGGTTGAGTGGCTTACTGGGATACATTAAGTGTGACGATCCAGGTGCCACAGGTCTGGGATCAGTATGTTGTGTTCTCATCTTTGATAGCAGTTAGGACTCATCTCTAACCACAGCAATGAGTTTGAAGTGCATGCTTTTTGTCTGCTAGGTCTGAAGATAGGAAAATATACTTGGTTTTATGACTTGGGATGCTATATTATTGTATTTTATTTGGATATAATTTAGGTAATGTAAGGATGTTTTTTCTTTTCACTGTTAAAAAAAAGTTCTTTGAAAAGCAGAAACTCCATTTTCAGTCAAGGTTCTAAACTCTCCTCTAATCACTTCTGTGATTTTTATTTTAATTATTATCTGTCTGGATCACCTGTAAAAACTAATTTCTGTTTGTTCTCTGAGCTGACTGGGTGCAAGCCAGCTGAAGACAAGTTGCCTTACTATCAGGCTTTTGCCTGAGTCTCTGAGCTGTCCAAACAGCTTCTGAATTAACTTGACTTTTCTGGTCTGTTCAGGGTACAAGTGAAGGGTGACCATGATGCTATTTGTAGCTTTCTGTATATATGTCGTAGGTCACACATGCTAAAAAGTCATGGGGCAAAAAGCTCTTATCTGCAGCCTAAATGTTTCTTTTTTCCATTCAAATATTCCATCCCTGTTCATTTTCTTCCTAGAACTGTTTGAAGTTAAGTTTTTGACTGATTCTTTCAGAATAACCTAGCTTCCTCCAAACTTCTAGTGAAAACTGCTTTCTTGTAATACTAAACCTTCAAGTCCATTTAGTATGCGAAATTTAAGGTAGGGTTTTTTTAATGCAACAGTGATAGCAGCTCCTTAAAATCACTTATGTAGACATTTAAACCAAGCTTTTGCTTACATACATGCTAAATGTGCTACAGACAACTTAGTAAATGTGTCAACAGCCACTTCTTGTAAAGTATTATGTAACAAATCCCATTAAAACATGAGAATTTGTGTCAGGATGTAATAATGTAATACAAAGCTTAGCTGTAATCTGAATACTCTTACACTGGTTCATTTTGTTTAATGCCTGGAAATGCGCATTACTGTATTTTTGCCTCTTCCATTAGCTACATTTAGAACAATGTAGTTACTTGTTTTTCTGTAGATGTCTTCTTTTTCTTCTGAACAGTTGTAAAATTACTCCTTCCCACAGGCCTTTTCTTGATATGGTTTATAATGCACTGGACTGTGCTGAAGATGATTACTATGCCCTCTTTGTGCTCTGTCTTTTATATGCAATGTCACACAACAAAGGTAAGCAATGTTTGCTTCTTCTAGGGAAACCAATGAGGCATGTGGTTTTAGACAGGCAGGATCTGTTTGTAACTTCTGTTTATGTGTGCTTTAACAAATGGGAAATTCCTTACATGGGGGAGGAAGAAATAAGTATGCTGTAAGTAAAAACAGTTGCTACGGATCACATTTTAAAGAACAATTTGGTAGAAAGCTTTGTGAGTATCAGATAACTTTTCTGTTGGTTTCTTGGAAGTGGAATAAGACTTTTTTGTTTAATCTTTCATCTCTTAATATCAGTTGAAGCCCACTGTATTCAATCTGCAGATATATGGGATCCAGTTTTTTCCCACTTTGCATATGCTGTGATTGCTACATGTAAGCCAAGTATAAAATGTTCCAAAACTTGCCCCATAAATTAAAATTAAATCTTTGTATACTTTAAGCATACAGATATTGCCCAAGGCCTGCGAATCAGATGTGATTGAGAAAGTCATGTACTGCCTATTTCTATCCAGCTTTGGCAGTCCTTCAGTAATTCTTTTTGAACTATGCAATTCCTCACCAGCTGCCTCATCAATTGTGCCATAATTGATTGAAAGTTTATTTAAGTTGTCAGTGTTCTATGCCATAAGACATCTTGCAAATCTCCCAAGGATCCTGGACTATGTTTATAAACTAGCAAACCTATGCAAAATGTGAACTTCATTATAATTCAGACAGTATGAGAATACATAATCTTTTCAAAGGGATAGTTGCAATCAGCTTTTGTGCTATTTATCTTTCTGTGCATTTTAAATAAATTCCTTATGGAGCAGTAATGTAGATAGCTATTACATGGGAATAATGGTACGTGTCAGGAACTGAGAGCAGAATTTAAGTTATTTTTAGCTTATGGGTATAGTTTCTATGACGTACTAGTTACTTCAATGAATTAACTGCTACAGTAAACTTAGCAAGAGAGCCATCAGGTGTAATGGCATGCTTGAAAGCAAGGATACCATTTTATCTTCAAGGTAGAGTAGAAATGGAGTCTTGAGGGAACTGGCTAAGATAATGGTCTCCTGCTCTCCTCCGTCCTCTTGACGGCTTTATCTTTTTCCAGCAATGCTTCTCCAAGACGATAATTTACAGACAGTTATAGGGCTTTCATAATATCTTATGACAAAAGATAATAACACAACTAATATCACCCAAGACAGCACCACAGCTTTGCCATGTTCTAGCCTCTCTGACTCACATCTCTTATTTCCCAGCCTGCCCTACAACCAGTATACCTCTTCCAAAAAATGTCTTTTACTAAGAGCTTTTTGAGCATCACTGTGCTAGAAAACCTTGGTGTCAGAAATTGATTCTCTTTGCTTAAAATTCATTAGTTGAAGCTGTGAATAGCCAAAGTTATTAGCTATAGCTGTTGCAGCTTCAGAATGTCCCTGGAAGCCTTTCAGTATCATTGTGAAGGAGTAAGCATATACTCTAGGATTGTATTTCTTAAGAATTCTTCTATTTAAAACTATAGTCCTTCAGCCCACTGTTTTTGCCTTCAGTGTAATTAGTCACTATTCAGTATCTTGTTCCCAGAAAAAAGTCTGACATCCTCTCTTGTCTCAAAGATGATTTGCTTACATCTGTAGTATTGCTGTAAGCAATGGGGAATGCAGCAGATGCAGCCTCTTGCTGCTTAGTTTCAGCAATCTCTGTGCTCTTTATTTTCCATCCAATATCCAGGGTTGCTAAGAAAAATACAGCAGGCAGTGAAGTATCTAGCTTTCAAGAGACTAAAAGTATCCTTGCCCTAAACTGGAGGTACCTGTTTTTTGTTAAGAGGTCAAAATACACACTTCCTCCTTTGGTGGTCACATCAGCCCTTTCTAAATGAAAAATTCTTTAGGCTATATTCATTGGCTTTCTTTGTCAATAGTTTACATTAGCTTGATGCTCTTTGGAAGCTATTTTCCTTTCTCCCCATATCCTTGGCCCTAGGTCTTAGATGCTAGACAGATAGTGACATCCAGATTTGGTGGTCTTGTCTTTCAGTAGCCCATTTCTCCTGTGTCCTGTAGTAGATTGCTTTCAGCCTTAGGGGGCCAAAGAATCAGTGCATCTGTCTTGAAGAAGAGGGGTTTTACAAGCTGTTAATTTAGTGCCTCTATTTGATGCAAGAGCAAAGGGTTTTCTTGAAAAGGTCAGGAGCTACTAAAGAGCAGCTGTTCCATTCTACCTCACATTCAATAGCAGTCATGGAAGGTGCCTCAGGATTGAGCTGGAGCCAGTGTGTTTATATCTGAATTCAGTATAATGTAAGAGATCTCTATGCTTACAGACCTTCTCAAGTTATGGGTCAGTGACCCTTTTCTTTTACAAAAGGGCATGAAGGTCCAAACATGGAGAGTTGTTTCCCCACTTTCAGGAAGCAATAACTCTCTAAGAGTTGTGTGTCTAGGATCTGATTACCTGTTTACTGCCTTATAGATGCTGTAGTGAGCACTTGAATCAGTTCAAGCAGGTAATAAATTGGAAATCTAGGATGATTTCTTGTGACTGAATGCAATACAAGCTTTTCCTCTGTACACCACAGGAAAAGGAGATGTGGTTTTCTATTTCAGTAAATTAGCTGTTTCAGGTCTGTTTCTGGTTCCCTAGCTGGTCAGTTTGAATTTCACATTCCCCCCCAATGCTACTCACTCTGGTACAGTGGTGAAGGCTACAACAGAACACATTCAAAAAGCACTAGCTTAATCAAGAACTTTGATTTGGGCCTTGCTTCTAAGTAATCGGCCTTCTCAGTGTTGGTCACTAAATGTAGATACCTTTTCGAGGCTTTTGATCATGACTTCTTCCATTTGGATACTGAGTCTGCATTTTGCACCATGTGGTTGAATGAGTTTAAGGAAAATATGCTTGGTCTTCACCAGCAAGAAATACTTGTGTGAACAGAAAAAAAGAATCACAATTTGTAGTACATCTATTTAGGGGCATACATGTGTCTCTTGGATCTGAGAGATCTTTAATCTCAGAAGGAACCCTTTATATATGTTGCTAGAGCATGTGCTGTATCTCAAGAATGCATTACTTGGTGTCCTTCACAGGCAGACAACCAAAAGAAAGATGCTGAGTATGAATTCTTTCACTGTGATTTCAGTTTGGCTACTTTGTTGAGTACCTGTCTGGTCCTGTCTTATTCCTCCACATGTTTTCTTAGTCTCCTTAATGGTTTTCTGCTGGTTAATGACTGTGTCCTTCAGTGAAAATTTAATCTGCGTATAGGTTTTCTCTAAGAAATGTTACTTGTTACGACTTTTCTTCTCACCAGGAAAACTTCTTCCTAACATTTCACTAAACTGTTAAATTGTTGTGAACACTAGCGTTCTGATTGCCCTTGTTCCTTAAACGCCTCCCATCCTGCCCCCCTTTCTTTAGTCTCATCGTGACGTTTGTATTACTATCATTAATATTCAAACACACCTTGCTTAGTGAAGAAACAATTCAGATACCATGGATGGTGGTGTTAATGTACTACGAGTACAGGTTTGGAAGAAAATATAAACCCCAAGATAGTAATCTTCTGTTTTATGGGGTTATTGCCATTCTTTAAAACCAGGACAGGGAGATCCTCGGTAGTCCATAATTTTGCTTATTTTTAAGAGTTCTTACAGTACCCAGTCTATTCTGAGAAATAACTTTGCTATTTTAGAGGAAGAAATTGAAGAAAGATGGGTTTTGTTTCCTTATACAAATCAGAGAGAATCTGTTGGGGAGGGTACTAAATAAAAGGCCACTAGTTACTAAATAAAATTCCTGTTTTCTTTAAACAACAATGAACTGATCACTTACTCCCAGAGCAGAATTTCGAATTGGACTTTCATCTTTTCCCCTGTAGCCATTATGCTCTTCAGATATATGACTTGACTTTGATATAGATGCAAACAGTTTGAGAATTCCAGGTGCAGCAAAATGGTTTGGATGTCACCATCCACCTGGGATTTGAGTGTCTTCACCAAGTAGGCTCCATTTAAGACAGATTTTTCAGGGATACATCAATGTGTTTAGTCTTTCTGTTGTTCAAAATTAAATAGCCCAGTTTTGTATTGCTGCTTCTGAGAAAACTATTGCAGTCTATTAAATACTTACCTCAAGGCACACCTGTTTCCTCATTTACCTTTCTTCCTTCATTTCCCACAAAGGAATTGATCCAGTCAATCTGGAGAGAATTCAACTTCCAGCTCAACATGCTGAAGAGAGAAATTCATATAACCATGTACTTGCAGAAGGGCTCATCAGGATAATGAATTATGCTGCACAACCAGGTTTGTGGTGGTGGGAGGAAAAGTAATAAAAAGTGTTGCTCCCTAGCCTCTTGCCTTTGAGTCTGTCTCTTACATGAACAATAAATACAGTCTGTGAGAGACAGCACTCAGGTTTTTCTTGGTTGGTGAGAAACCAGGAGCTCTGGATTTCTGCTGAACAGTTGCTTTCATACTCAGAGTACTACATGATTCTGTTGTCTTAATTCCTACTTTCTGTGGTTTTGAATAAAGAAAAGTGATGAGGTATATAGTGATTTCACAACCATCTGGCAGGGACAGTTGTGGTCTCCTGAGGCCTTCCCTGGGCTTCAGACTTCCAAGTGCCTGGGGAGAGTGTCTGGTGCAAATGCGTCATGTTGATCCCCAGTCAGCAAAATGTATATGCTTTTGGGAAATAAGCAGAATTAATAGAAAATTATAAATGTGAGGGTGGTGAGGCCCTGGCACAGGCTGCCCAGAGAAGCTGTGGCTGCCCCAGCCTGGCAGTGTTCAAGGCCAGGTAGGATGGGGCATGGATCAACCTGCCCATGGCAGGGGGTAGGAACTGGGTGAGCTTTAAGGTCACTTCCAACCGAGACCATTCTGTGATTCAGCATCCTGAATATGCGATTTGTGGCACCTTTGCTTGTGAAAGTAATTCCAGTGGAGTAATAGTCTTGAAAACTATATGGTAGCCTTTGCTTATACCATCCTTTGTCTCTAGAGGTGATAGCATATTTTCCCATGTTTTTTTGTTTGGTTGTTTGTTTTTTTTTACATTGTATTTCCAGTTTCTGAACTGTTTTGCAGAAAACCTGGGGTTTTTCGCTGAATTCTACTTTTTTTGTGAAATGAGGGATAAGGCTCAGAGACCTATTCCATGGAAACATGATTGTTATTTAAGCCACTTCTCACTTCACTTCCCCTATTGAAACTTCAAATGAGTACACGTGGTTTTCCCCTGAAACTGACACTTGATCAAATTGTCTGCAGGATAAAATCTAATGCTTATTTGACTGACCTACGAAGTAGTAACTTGAGCTGATGTGTCAGTCACAGATTAAGAGCATGTTTATATATAAAGACTTTGGACATGCTGGAGATGGAAAGAGTGCAAGATGAGGAAATGCATTTATTTAAACAAAAGGATTTCTGGGGAGAGATGGAAATAGCAGGATGTAAGCTTGCTAAATGCTGTAGAACATTTCCTGTTCTCTGCTTTTTGGGGGTACTGACCTTTGTCTAGTTTCTGGCAGCATGCTGCTGACTTGTAAACTAGTAGATGGGGTTGGGGTCAAAAGCTAAGTTTTTTGTCTGTCTCTTTAGTATTGATTGCTGAACTCCAACTGTACATTTCTTATATATATCCTAAGAATTATATTAATCATTCTGAAATACAAGCTTAAAATCTCAGTGCATTCTTTCACTGTGGCTTCTCCAGATATCAGGCTGTATTTGAATCCTGTGGACTTTTTTAAGGAAAAGCTATGCCTCTTTACTGTGCTATACTAAACTTCTTTTTGTCCTGTAACTTTATCCATGCCAAACACCTGTGAGCCTTTTGTAATTTTAGCATAGTTCAGTTCTCCCTATTCAGATTGACAAAGGCATTGTTTTCAGCTTCGTTTCTTATAGTGTTAATCTTTATTGCCTTCCTATAGCACAGTTCTGCTTTAAATTTTCTTCTGCTTTGAATTACTCTTCCAGTTTTGGGATGTTTTTTAATAACTATCAAAATTGTAAGTCAACATTAGCACTCATCCTTCTCAGATACGGTGTGTATGACAGAAAAGCAAAGTTTATGGCAATTGCAGAAAAGAGTAAAAGCATTTAAGAGCATCTGGTAATGAGAAAAGTGATACTTGGACTGCTGCTATTTTGTATGCTGAAATTTTCTTTTCATAGATGGTAAAATCCGTTTGGCAACTTTAGAACTTGGCTGCCTGTTGCTGAAGCAGCTTGTATTCTCTAGAAACCACAGCATCATAAAAGATGTTCACCTTGCTTGCCTTGAGGTAAGTATTTTCTTTCACATTACCAGTGACAGCATCACTTGTCTTTGAGTCTTATAGTTGAATAAACTTGTTTAATTTATGATTGCAATAAGCATAAATGTGAAATTTGAGCTTCTAGAACATCTTTCCATTGGTGACTGCGCAGTGAATATAGAGAATCAATAACCTGTGTTGTGTTCTCAGCTTTGCTGTTATCTATCTTAACTTCTCTAGCAAGGTTACGTTGGTGTTTCTCTCTGAAGTCTGTATGTCATCCATTTGAATAATATGGAGTGCTTTTGAAACTAACAAGCTCACACAAACTGTATTTTTGTGGGTGCAAGAACTGTGTTCTGTCAAATTCTGGGCTGAAAGCTATGAGTATTGGGACATTAATAGATTGTCTCTTATGTATGATTTTTTGGGTCATTTTTTTGTTTAAATGTGACTTTTGAATAAACAGTGCATTTACTTGCTGAAACAATTATTTTGTTTTTCCTAGGGTGCAAGGGAGGAAAGTGTTCATCTCCTCCGTCGTTTCTATAAGGTATATAAGTGAAATGCTGCAAGAGAAAAAATCTTTCACATAATGTGGAACTAGAAGCAAGTCTGCATCCCAGTCTGTACAGAGTGCCCAAGGCAGCGCTTTTTAAAATGGGCACTCCAAATGTGTGACAGAGAAGAAAGTAGTTTTGAAGGATTCCTCTGCTTTCATGCCATTCCCATACTGCACTGGCATAATGTCACAAAGTCCCCAGGGGCTTGTGCTGGAGGTCAAGTTAGCAGCCCTGTACTTTTGCTGAAACTAGCATGTATTTTATGTATTTCAGGGAACAGAACCACACTAATAGAACATTTCTAATACAGAATGCATTTCTTTTTGGAATTGCTTTTTATTCGTATCTTATAATGAGTGGTAAATCCATGACAGACTTAAGGTGTCTAAAGCCTCTTCGTATTGTCCTTAGAATTCTCTTCAAGCATGTCTTCTCAATGTGGCTTGCATGCAATAAGTAACTTGAGGTGGTAGGTTGACCTTGGCTGGCTGCAGGACATCCACCTAGCTGCTCTGTCACTCACTCTCCTTAAGAGTATGGAGGGAGGATGCCAGATGAAAAAATCTTATGGTCAAGATAAACAGGGAGATCACTTTTCAATGCTATCATGGGCGAAATTGAATCAATTTGGTGAAAATTAATTTACTGCCAATTAAAATAAATTTAGATAGAAAGACAAATTAAAACCTTCCCCCCACCCCTCCATTTTCCCTAGCTCAACTTTGCTCCTTCATTCCTGACTCTTCTACCTTCTCCCCCTGAGTGGTGCAGTGGGGTGGGAAAGAGAGGTCTGTGATCAGTCCATAGCAGTTCGTCTCTGGCCCTTCTTCCTCCTCACTCTTTTCCCCTGCCCCAGTGTGGGTTTTCTCCTCCATGGGCTGCAGTCATTCAGGTAAGAAACCTGATTTGGTGTGGGTCCTCCATGACAGCAGTTCCTTCAGGACATACTCCCCTGCTCTACCATGGCCCTCTCCACAGCCTGCACAGGAATCTCTCTCCCTTTCCCCAGCATGTTGTCCCAGAGGTGCCGTGGCTGTTGCTGAGGGGCTCAGCTGTGCCCTGTAGTTGGTGGGGGCACTGGCACACCCAGTACATAATGAAACCAAACAAATATGGTGTCATGCTTGTGAGGATTCATGGTCTGTCCCTATCCCTCTTTTTGAAAGGGAGAAGAAATTTTTCTGGATATGTTTGAAGATGAATACCGGAGCATGACCGTAAGTGACACCCCTTCCACCCTGCCAGATCCTCAAACCCAGATAGAGCACATCAGCAAGTACAAGTACTTGCTGCTAACTACTGATAGTGCTGGTATCTTTTTTTCTGGGAACAGACTAACAAAATGTGGATGGCTTTTTTGTCTCTGAGGAGTTGTCTCTACAGTTACATGACTAGTTTCTGTGAAATTTTACAACTCTTTATGTAATAAAAACCTGTTGCTTTCAGAAAGTGATTATATAAAAATTACTTTATCCTGGGAAATGAGATGTTGGATTATTTTTTTTTTTTTCGGTGTTAAACAATGTGAAAATCTTCCTATACATTCTTCACCTTTATGTTGTAAAATACTGTTTAAACCAGTGTACGCACATGTGAGTTGCATCTGAAGTAGTTATTTGTTAGGAATTCTAGTTCTGTGTTCTCATTTGTTCATTGTTGTCGTGGTTTAACCCCAGCCAGCAACTAAGTATCACAGTCACTCGCCTCCCCCCACCCTTCCCATGGGATGAGGAAGAGAAATGGAAGAAAGGGTAAAAAAACTGTGGGTTTGAAAAGGAACAGTTTAATAAGAGAAATAAAGTAAAATGTAATCATAACAATGATAAGGATAATAAAAGGAAATAGCAGTAAAATAAATAAAAAAGGAAAACCCAGGTGATGCACAGCACAGCTGCTCACTACCTGTTGACTGATACCCAGCCTGGCCCTGAGCAACCGTCGGTCCCTCATGGCTCACTCCCCCCAGTTTATATACTGGGCATGATGTACTGTGGTACCGTTG
Organism: Forpus xanthops; assembly: GCA_032466535.1. Classification (NCBI taxonomy): domain Eukaryota; kingdom Metazoa; phylum Chordata; class Aves; order Psittaciformes; family Psittacidae; genus Forpus; species Forpus xanthops. The sequence continues at coordinate 24,038 of JASSUY010024241.1, read as the reverse complement.
CCTAGTTTGGGTCAGGTGTCTTGTCTGCTCCCTTCTGGCTTCTTCTGTTCCTCCTCACTGGCAGAGCATGAGCCTGAGAAGTCCTTGACTTAGTGTGGGCGCAGCTAAGCACCAACTAAACCATCAGTGTTATCAACAGTTACTCAACTAAAGCCACAACACAGCTACTAGGGAGAAAATTATCTCAGCTGAAACCAGGACAATTGTCTATGTGGGCTTCTATATCTTTTTACGCATTATTGAATTTGTTAATGCAGTGTTTTAGGCACTGAAGATGAATTGTTCTGAGATCAGAAAAATTGGTTAAAAATTATTTTTAAGTCTGTATGTGTGCAAGGCAGCAGTTAAAACTGCACTGTGAAAATTCTGGACCTTGTTTCAGTCTGCTACTTTTGTAGTATGTGACCATGGCAAAGCGGCCAGGAATGCTTCCAGTTACAGTTGGCTGTTTTGGAATGCCCACAGGACTGCATTTTTCATTTGGGTAGAGTATTGTACAAGCTGTGGAACAGGCTTTTGTATGTTTTTGCCATTCCAGCTGGCTTCCGGACAAAAGGAAGCTCATGTCTCCAGTGCATGTGTATGTAATAAGTCTTGGATGAAATTGCCTAAAGGTATAGAAGGATAGATATTTTAGACATCATTTATTCATGAAAATAGGCAGACATGTAAAGGAGAGACTTACTGGCACAGTTGAAGGGAATTATCTAGTGTGAAAGTTACTGCATTACTTGATACCAGAGAGTTCTTTTGGAGAGAAAAAGATATGGAAAACTTTCTTATGATTGAAGATGCAAGAACATGACAGGCTTTGTTTTTAGTACTCATGAAATAACTCTGAAAAATTACATAAGAAAAGTTATTTTCCTGTGAGTTCTTTTCAGTATGGAAACTTCAACAGTGTGTTAGGGAATGATAAGGAAATAAAATAGAAATTGCATGTAAGGATCTCAAAATAAGATAGATGATATTAAAAAAAATCTCATAATTGACAATTCTTTCTTCTTAAAATATGAAACTGTGAATTGTATTTGAAAGTAAAGATGCAGATGCTTGTTGTTCTATATAGTGATCAATGTTAAAATATTTTTATAGATTAAACCCATGAATGTAGAGTACTTGATGATGGATGCCTCAATCTTATTGCCTCCAACGGGGACACCACTGACTGGTATTGATTTTGTGAAAAGATTGCCTTGTGGAGATGTGGAAAGAACACGAAGAGTGAGTCAAACTATTTTTCTTATATTTTTTTTCTTGAAAGCTGCTTGTTTAGAAGCTTCATCCATAAAATCATAAAGACTTTATGAAGACAGGTCTGTGTGTGGAGTATATAATATTTACCTGTCACAGTGAAGAAACTTTTTTTGGTCTGATCAATTCAGTATGTTCTTGCACTAGGGATTTAATTTTTTTAGACCATATGGACAACTCCATAAGAAAGCATAAGAAGTTATGATGGTATATGTTGGCAGTTTTCTTTTGTGATCTGTTATTTCAGTCTGTCTCTCATTATATTCCTATGGTAAGAACCTCTGCTGAAAGGCTATCTGACTTAATATTGCTTGTCTTGCTTAGATATTGAAAAAAAAAAACAAAAACAAAAAAACCACAAAACCCCAAGCAGTCTCCTCAGGGGTGTTCATCTTGCCAAAGTAATTCATGATAGGGGTCTTGAGAGTGAGGAGAAAAAAAAGCAAATACTTATTTTTGAGACTGACATAATCTGTAAAGGTGATACCTGAATAACAACATCATTATCAGCATGCTTGAGATAATCCCTTCTTGGCCCTTATCTGGCAGTGTCATAATAAACCTTGTGGTGCCAGTAAGTCTTCTAAGATATCTTATTGCACAACATTGTCATTTGAAAAATGCTGTTCTTCGGGTAGCTTTGCACTTGCATGTCTGCATAGGTATATTCAAGTGCTCTTGAAGAAAAAATGTATTTCCAGGAATCTTCAGAAAACTTTTGCTATAATTACTTCTTATAAACCATGAAACTTTTGTTATCACAGGAAGTTTGATAAAGTACAGTGAATTATCTTCATAAGTACTGTTCTTAGAAAGCAAAAGTGTTTCGTAGAATTTCCTCTGAGACATTGAACAAAATGATACTTAGAAATGTGTTAATAGAAACTGATTGCTCCATTGTTTTTCACATGCTAAGTAAGGAATAGCTTAACTTCTGTTGGTGGAAATTCAGAAATCAGTATTAATATTCCTGTAATTCCTTTGGGATCGAAGGGTGTTTCTTGTCAGCAAGAACTCGCAGAATGCTTCTTTGTTGGTCCTCCTTCCCCTGATTCTATTGCTCTAGAAGGTTTAGAGTTTGTTAGAATTCCTGTGCTACATTTTTCCTGCTGGGCTCTCCTAGGCTTAATTGCCATAACAGTATGCTGAACTTCAGGTGTATCTTGTGACAGCGTGTATCTTGCTGCTTCCACTTAACCTGCTGGAAGTCCTTCTTGCTGGCAGGTTCAAATGAATGATGATTCAGTTCAGAGAATCCCATGGCATGATTCTAAAAATGCTTTATTTCACTAATATGTGAAAAAGTTTGATTATATCATTAGTTCTTAGCTGTTAGGAATCAGATCCTTTTAGGCTCTCACTTCTTTTGCTATAGGAGGTCCCTCTAAGTGGCAGTTCTTTTGCTCTTTTTAGCAGGAATTCTCAGAAGTCAGAACTCTCATTATCAAAGGCACATCTCCAAAATCCTGACAGCCAACTCCTCTGACTTAAAACATTAAAATGAGCAGAAGTTTCTAGGCTGCTTTCTGAAATCAGCTGCTACTACTTGATTGAGCCTTCTGCCCAGAATTGAATGCTCTTTGGAATTGTTGGCAATTTGGTTGCTGTTTCTTCTGACTTCTATAGTCCTAAAGATGATGTTGCTATCAGTCACCTAGAATAATGCAAACTCACTTATATACTGATTTGGGGAGCCATGAAGAGTATGGGTCATGCAAGTCTGCACCTCAGAGTTCATAGCAAAGGTTTTGAACTACCTGTGAGAATGCTAGCTCATGGGAATGTAGAAAGATACTGGAAAGTCTGCCTTCAAATTGCTATTTCTTTGCCTGTGGTATGTATATGAGTAAAGGAATCGGTACAGGGTATACGTCATCATAATGCATAGTTCTTTAGTGTAGATAGGAATGGATATTTGTTCCTACTTAACCAAGAAAACAGAAGTCAGCTCAAAGAAATTCCAGGCCACTGGTCTGCTGTTTTATTGAGATGTAATAAACTGCTATAAGAAGTCACAAATTCCATGCTTTTGGGTTTATATTGCTAGCAAAGCAAGGGCTGCCATTATCACAAGAAGCACAGTGTAGTTACCTTGTCATCTGATGTTCTTGATTACTTTTTACTTTCAAAGGCTAAAATTCTAATTTTCTTTCCCACTTCTGTAGTAAATATGATTACACGTTTGGAGATGAATGACATTAGTTTTATAGGAAATGTGAGGAAAACTAATGCTCTGTGTAGGAAGATAAGAGTGAAAGCAAGCTAAGTGATGGCTGCCTTCTGAATTTTTAAATGCCTGATTGATTTGACTTCTTTGAGTTACCAAATATGCAGGGATGTTGCTGTTCTTGATTGAAATTGACAACTTTTAAACCCAATACCATGAATTCCTCTTGAAGCATCTGGTAGTAAAGCTGCTTTATAGTAAGTGATCCTATTTAATTTCAGTAAGTGCAATATAGTCTGCCTAAGTGGGAGAGATCATCTCCCATGAGGAAGTGACTCTGCTGGTATTCATAAGGCAGCGTTAATATCATGGTTTTGTTAGATACCCCTTACATTCCCTGCATGGAATCACCATTTTGTCCTGTTAGGTTTCAACAGTATACCACATTGGTCTGCTCTGGGACAGTTTATGGAAGAGCCAGATACATGGCTTCCTTCTCTTCATCCCTGTTCTGTCAGAAGTTTCTGAAAGCACCACCAGTATGGTATTAATCACTGAGCATTCATTTCTGTTTCACAGGAGCCACAGTTCTGTTGATTTTAAAAATACAAGGCTGAAAGGTTTTGCCTTACACCAGTTTAGGTTTGTTTTTCCTAATACTTCCTGCATTCTGGGGATTCCTAGGCACTGCAGCTGTTCTGTGAATTCAGTGCTTTTACTGTAAGGCAGCAGTTAATTTACACTATGCCACAGAATTACTATGTAGAAACTGTTTTAAAACCAAAACACCAGAAGTAATAAAAAATTATTTTTTTTTATTTGCTGTACTGAAAATGCAGTTATTTTAAGGGAAGAGGATTATAAAGGATGCTTTTCAAAATGTGCCTAATAAAATCATGCCATGTTTTTGGCACCTTATCTAGTCTTTGCATACTATTTGTCATTGATTTGCAAATGAAACCAAGAATATTAATTTCTCACAGCAGCTGTTGAAATTTTCTTGAAACTGGTGCATCTTTTAGAATGTTCTGCCCTCATATAGACCTTCTGAGAATGTAAATGAAGTTCTCTGAGAATGCTGTATTGCGGATGATTAGTTTTGATGAACACAGCAGATTAAAACTCAAAAATCCCCAGTTTTCTCTGAAATTTGTAGACGTCTTGGCTATACTCTGACAGAAAACTTATTGCTGTTTAAAGTTCAAATTGTGAGAGTCTCTGAAGGTTGTTTATACGTTTGTCGGTAGTGTGCATATAAATACAATTAATCCTCAAAAAAGGATAAATAAAAAAAGTCCAATATTGTTGGTTTTGCTTTAACAACTCCTGTAATCATTTGCCTATCAGTCACAGTTTGTGTAAGTGCGCACGTGGGATAAAAGTTCTGCTGCTTCTACTTCATTAAAAATAAATATCATGTTTCAACTTCCATGTCCTTTTTAACTGACTTTGAAATTCCATTCTACGTTCTCAATTTAAAAAGTAGATTTACTGCAATGCAGCAAACTCCGGGATGTGAAAGCGATTATACATTTGTAAGACTCTGCTAAAAACTGTAGTACTGAGTGCAACAACATTGTAATATTCTTTTTCCAATTTCTCCAGGCAATCAGAGTTTTCTTTATGCTCCGTTCACTATCACTGCACTTACAAGACGAGCCAGAAACTCAGTTACCACTCACAAGGGAGGAGGATCTGATAAAGGCAGATGATGTTCTTGACTTGAGTAAGTAATCCCTTGATTTCTTAAATAGTCCATGACTTGGAGAAATTGTTGGCTTTTGGTTGGATTTTTTTTAAGTTATATAACTTGCTGCATTGTTTGTGTACTGACTCCCAAGGAGGGTGTTATTAAGTTTGTTTTCTACTGGATTTGGAACACTTCTTGTGATGTTTTTCTGTTTGTTTTAAGAGGCTGTTAATAAAGATTCCAGGTTTTAAATATTAGCACAGAAAAGATTTAGAATCATTCATCTGGTTTCCTGGTACATTAGTTTTCTAAATGAACTGATACTAGGAGGATTTTCTTTTATACTGCTTTCGCTTAAACAATTAATTAATTTTAAGGGACTAGAGGTAATGACTCCAACAGCTGCACTGTGCTGGTTTCTAATACTGGGATTTGGTCACCATCGTGTGTGTGTGTCATTGCCTTGTCCTGTCCATCCCCCAGAGTTCTTTTTCTTAACTTCTCTTCTGTAATTTTCAAGTTGGTGTATGGAAGATGTACTCCCATAGTTGAACAGGATACTAAGCTATTCCCAAGGGGAATCAGTCTGTAATGTCCAGAATGTCATTGGGATACTAAGTAGTAGTTATTATTAAGTAAAGGTGAAGCAACTACCTTCTTTATGGAGTATCATAGAATATGAATGCTGCAGTGTCCATGCTGAATAAAAAACAAAACAAAACAAAAAGAGTTGGAAGGAATAGAATCATGAAGTATATATTTGTCTGCAAAGTCAGTATACCGGTGTTTATTTAATAACAAAATATGCACCTCCAGATGACCTTCAGTGTTACTAAACAGAGCAACTTCTAGAGTCCAGACTAAATTATAAAGCTGTAGTTCCACTGTCTCCAGCACTGACATTGTTTCAGAAATAGTAACGTGTTGTATTCTGAATCAATCTTATCATGGTCTGAGACTTCTTTTTTGTTTGTTTAAAGGCTTAAAGTATGTAGAGAAGTGTGCTTTTAGGCTAGAATTTAAAAGAAAGCATATGACAGTATATATACTATTAACTCCGTTGCCTGTAATCAAGACCTAGGAGATTTTGATATACTGATGTTAATTAACTTCTACAAGTAGTTAACTTCTGTTCAGGCAGTTGTTTTCTTAAGAATTTGTGGAGGTTTGATTAGTAGCTTTTGAGTGCATGTGATTGCTAAAGTAGTGTGTGTATTTGCTAGGGGTTTCATCTTTGAAGGTTCTTGTTCTTTTAACAGAAAAAAAGGGGGGTGCTTGATGTTTTAGATGTCCTATGTTTAAATGTCCATCGATCTTAGTTCAGCTGAAAAAACAGTTGCCCTAGTTGCCTTAGTAGATGTTATGTGATTTTATCCAGTATCTCAGAGACCTTTCTGTGCATCAATGCCATGAAAATATTAATTACCTTAGTAAAGAGTAAACCAGCTCAAGTCTTTTCATTGCCCAATAGAGAAGACAATATCAGTATTTTAGTGTGCTGTTGCTTGGTGCCGTATCTTTGGAGGAGACTTAACAGCTGGCAAAATGTGACCCAAAAAATTATACTTGTGTGCCTTTTTTTTAATTATCACTTTGAAGATATTTTGTATCTGACAAATTCTTCTCAGTCTATATTTTTACAATGCTTTTTACATTTTTCTGGACACTAGATGCCTCCAGTGGTTATGCTCATTTGTATGCATATAGTGAAAAGAAGTAGAAGTTAATAAGATCCAGGAATTACTTCAGCTACCGTTTGGATTTTAAAATCTTTTGCAAAATTCATGTTATCAAAATGCCTTTTCCCCCCGTACCGAATGCAAAGCTGGTATTTCATGGGAGATTGATAAGAAAGGTTAAAATTTCTTGTACAGAATTATTTTAATGTTTTGATGTACGTATGTTCTTTGTAACCCTTTTAAGTGTAATTGCAAGGTTGTTCAGTGCTCTATGTGGCTCTGTATTTAGAAATGAGTCAGGTATTCCACAGAAGGTTTGTTCCATCTTGCTGGGTATGCTGCTACAACAGTGATATACACTGCTACTTTTCAGAGTTGTTTGCTGTAAATAGTTTTGAAGCACTCATGTATTATGTGATAACTGCCTACCTTAGGCTGCATGTGAGTTTGTAGGTGTCTCATGTAGGTAGCTTTTTAATCTTGTTCAGCATTTCACTGTTTGTGTGAAGTTCACTGGCAGCTCAAATTAACAATGATGGGGTTTGGTTTCAGGCAGTTGATTTTATTAGTGACCATGTTTTAAATGCCAGGGCCAAGAAGAAAATGATTGTACATTTAAAGCCATTATTTCTTTGCCAAAATAGGAAAAATTAACATCATAAGTAAGATTCCTTGTTCATTCTTGTCTCTACCAGATAAATAGGCTTTATAAATAATATCGTAATCAGTGTTTTTTAATAAGATTTGAGGAAAATTTATCATAGAATAATTGAGATTGGAAGGGACCTCTGGAGACCATCTAGTTGACTTCTGTGCTTAAAGCATGGTCAGGTAGAGCAAGTTGCCCAGGGCTCTCACGGGTCAGGTTTTCCATCCTTGAGGACGGAGATTTCACAGTGTCTCTGGGCAACCTGTTTTACTGTTTGACTATCTTCACAATAAAGAAAGGGTTGTGGGGTTTTGTTGTTGTTTGCTTCCTCCTCCTCTCCCCCCCCCCCAGTGTTTCTGTGAAATTTCCTGTGGGTCATTTTGTGCTCAGTGCTTCTCATCTTGAATAGCACTGGCTTCAGCTTCTTTGCTCCCCCCGACGGGTATTTGCAGAAATTGTCAAGAGGTTTTATCATAGGTCATATAATTTTTTTATTCTGTTAAATATCTTCCAAGGAATATAACTTAGTGGTAAAGGAGAATAGCATACCAAATGGGCTCCATGCTGCTGGAAAAAGTCTTTTGTGTAAAGTGGGAGGCGGTACATTTACTGTCTGCAGCCTAATGCTTATTTTGGGCTGCCAACTAAACACACCAAGTGCTGAAAGTTTTCTGTAAGAGCTTGTAGTGTCTACAGATGATTTCTAGAATTATCATGACTGTAAATTATGAAATCATTAAAGGTCAAAGCCTTGGGTAGGTGAGGCACATTTAGACCATCTGCTAAACTAGCTGTTACATTTATAAAGACTTCATATAATACAGTCTTCACAGGCAAATGTGTCCACCTAATTTAAATCTTCTTTGCTGTAAGCAGTTGAAAATTTGAACTCTCCTTCCTGGTCTGTATTTCCTAAAAGTTGTATTTTTCTTGAACGAAGTCCAGAGAAATCTTGGACCCATGTCTTAGATGTATATTGTCTGAACTGGTTGCAGGCTTTATTTTGCATGGGGAAAAAATGAGCATTGCTGTTAGTCTCAGAAATGGCAGTATGCTCCTTTGCAGTAGTGTCATGTCAGTGATCCATTCGGTCTGTGGTTCACTTTAATCCCCTGATCAGATTTCAGTAGTATTTAAATTTACTGCGCTTGAAATTTTTACCCAAATGTGGTTGGATATCTGTAACTGGTTTATAGCTTAGCTGTAAGCTCAGATCAGTTCCCTGGAAATGTGTTTAACCACATTTTTTCTTCTGTTTTTGTCATAAAGGATGACTGTACTTTATGACCCTTCAGCAGCTGTGAGCAGTCATGTAAATGGGGTGCATGCAGTTGCATAAACTCAAAAGATTCCTGTAACAGTTTCCTAATAAATGAGTAACTTTTTTCTGTTGTTTGATAAACTTTAAGTGTAATGCTTTACTTGAAGGTTTTTATCACATCTAAAAGGAAAACAACTTATGTACTGCATTTCTGTAGTCCTGCAGTTGAATATGCACAGCAGTTATTTCAGGTACTTTAATCTGCTTGCAGTTGCACTAGAAACTATATAAATACTAAACAAACCAAGTATTTGAGAACTTCATGACTATATTGGGTATTGTGGCCTATATTTTGAGATCTCACAATAGATTATCCACAGAATTCAGAAACCTCACATTACTTATTTGGAGGTGTCAAAATCCAGCTTCTTCAGGTCTTGAGAAGAATATGGCTGTTACACAAAATTGTATCAATGGAAATAAATGTGTTGAGGAGCTGATTGGATTAAAGAATGAAAGAGGCCCTAAATGAAGGGTCCCAAGATAAGCAGTTACCAGACATATTCCAGAGTCCTGTTTTGAAATACAGCTTCGGAAAGCCTTAAGGGCTCATTAACACTGATAAGACTTTATGCTTGTTACTGAGACTGCCTCAAAAAAGTTATTGGCTATGAGGACTCATGCAATGTGGAGAATAGGCCATAGTAGTAATAAGACCATCCTTGTTTAGTTATACCAACTCTTTGAGAATTAATTTCTTCTCCATTAACAGCTATGTTTGTAGGGATTCTCTTGGGGTTTTTTGGTTTCTATGGCTTGGAAGAAAACATTGTGTACTTTACATATGATTTCCAGGGAGCTAGTTCTGTTTGACCCAAAGTGTATTCCTAGGAAAATGTTTGTTCTTCATTAGAAACTTTGTCTTGTGAAGGGACAGGCTATCAGTTGTCTAGGTTAATTAATCACTTATTTTCACCATGGAACTGCTGCTACTTGTAGCTTTTGTCTATTAGACTTGGACCTGCATTGAATTTCTTATCCATTTGTACTGTCTATGTATGGATTAAAATCTTCCTCCTAGGTATTCTTTAAATAAAGTCAGGTGAATTATTAAGGTTTTTTGCTTTAAAAAAAAAGTAAATCTAATTTGCATGTCAGTTTATGTTGTGATGGTCTTTCAAGTTTCGTTCAGCTTGCTTCTTTCAAACTGTGTGTACTTCAGCTAGCAATACAATCAAATATGTTTGAATGTTTTAGGCCTAAATTTACAGGCCAGTACAGAATAAAGGACACTTGTATTATTCTTGTTTTACCATAACTTAGAAACCTTTATAATAAAGTTCAGGCTTTCCAGTTATTAATGAAAAGGTGAAATAACTTATGTATTAGAAAGTAATCTCTAGAGGGATGTGTTAGGTTTATACCTCTGTTACCACTTCTGGATGTGTAAGTATAAAATATATACAAATACAGATACACTTCGGGATCAAAAACTTAGTCTTGTCCGAAGACCAGGGATACTCTATGTGACTTTCACTTAGTGAAAGTAATCAACACTGTTGCAATTTCACCCCTAAAATGAAGTGACCTTTAATACTAAAAGGTAATGAAGGTGGTAAGAGAAAACAAGGTACTTATAATATACATCTGATACATAACTTGTAAAATACCTCAACCACTGCTATTGAAATATATTCTGACCTTTTTACGTATCTGTAAATATGATAGGGAAATGCAAAGTATTTATTACAAAAGAAGCCTTGAATAACTTCAAATGTGTGTTGTAAAGATGAGTACACTTTTCTATGTTAAATTTATGTTACGTAAAACAACCAAAACCCAGAATCCTTAACTTCAGTAGCTAAGTAATTGAATTCTTTTTCCTTCCTTCAGATAACAGTGATCTAATTGCTTGTACAGTCATAACAAAGGATGGGGGTCAAGTTCAAAGGTTCCTGGCTGTGGATATATACCAGATGAGCTTGGTTGAGCCAGATGTTGCCAGGCTTGGATGGGGTGTAGTTAAGTTTGCAGGCCTTTTGCAGGTAAGAGGAGTTTTAATATGGGTGGTTACTTTTTCTCAGCTGAAAAATCTACATTTATGTTAAATAGTAATACCAATATTAGCTTATATATTTAAGCTCTGTACATACTTACTTGTTTCTTCTGTTGCTAGTCTTTTTTTCCTAGGTTTTACCTTTTTAAACTATTTCTGATTTTCTGAGGAAGTTTAGGTAGCTAACTAAAGACAAACTTGAAAATAAGGTAACTTAATTTCCCCAGTGTATATTGTGCTGTGTTCATTTAAGCACTGGAATCGTATACAATTAGGATTGAGTTCCAAGCATTTGTCTTAAGTAGCACAGTAATGAGTTCTTCTAGGGTGCTGGTCTTACTACACAGGTAGGGAAGATGACAGGCTGTAACTTCAAAATCTTCTGTGCTTTTCTGATTTATGTGAAAAGCTTTAAGAAGTTTCCCTCATTTGTATCTTTCTTGCCTTACCCAACACTGTATTTCCTTAAAACTTTCTATGCCAAATAACTCAGTTGAATTTTAAACTGACAATCTCTGTAATTGCTATTTTGTGAAGAACTAAATTCAACATTGACAACTTGTATAGTCCTTTCTCTTAACATAGAAACCATTCCTGGGTACTTCAGTGAATCATTCATAGGGTTTTCTTTTAATGTTGGTATTTATAGTTCTAAAATGCAAACTTTTTTATTAGCAACTTGCTTTCTGTTTCTTTTTAGGATATGCAGGTGACGGGAGTGGAGGATGACAGTAGAGCTCTGAACATAATAATTCATAAGCCTGCCTCAAGTCCTCATTCTAAGCCCTTCCCTATACTTCAGGCTACATTTATTTTTTCGGATCACATCCGCTGCATTATTGCAAAGCAGCGGCTTGCGAAAGGCCGTATCCAAGCTCGGCGTATGAAAATGCAGAGGATAGCAGGTGAGCCGTTAGTTTGAAATGATTCTGAGACTTGGATGTCATAGCAAATCACTCTGTACCACAAGCATATGTTAGAAAAATCTAAGTAGTGGTGTGCCACAGAAAACTGTAAATCAGTGTCTAGTTTCCAAGCAATAGATTTTATTGGAGTAAAATCCGTTTTCGCATTTAATGATAGATATGTCAAAAGAAGGACGAAGAAGGGGTCCTGTTTTGTTGCCACTAGCTGCCAGTCATCCCACAAAACTCAGCATTTCTCTTCAAATGTGGTTCAGTGATTCAAAATTCGAATGCCCTACTTAAAAAGCAGATGTTCTATTGCCTTAGGACTAAATTAGAACTCAGCTTCTCTGAATCCCAAGATGGATGGTGTTCCAGTGGTGTTACTGTAATGTTTAATGCTTGGAGGAGCAATCCTAAATGTTGAGTCAGCAGCTATATTTCTGTGAATGAAGGAAATGCATGCAGAAATGAAGGAAAGAGTTAATTTGAGTAAATAGCGAAGAGTGATTAAAGTATTAGTCTAATAGAAGTTGACTGAAGGGTAAATTGAAACTTACCAGTAAACTGAATATATTGGAGAGTTTAGAAAAGGAAACTCTGAAATACAGGAGGGAAAATAGCTGGGCAAATGAAAAGTGACACCAGCTAAGTTACTTGGATTGTCCAGTAGCAGCAATGAACTAATCAGAGCTGTAAAAAACAGTCATAGCTGGTATTAAAATTACTGGAATTTCTCCAAGTACAGATGGTTTAAGGTCGTTTTAGTGTCTTATGATTGTGTAGGAAGCTAAATATAAAAGTGTTTTATGCTTTGAGTTTACAGAATAGATATGTCATACATTCATGGCTTGCTTTATGTAAAAAAAGTGTAAAACAAGTTTGAGGTTAATACAGATCTATTTTGATACTAAAATTTTAGGTTGAGTGGTAATGACTATTTGTACAGTGAAAACCATAAGATTTATTTTTTATCTTTTTAATAACTCCAGTTGCTTACTTCATGCAAGGTGCTTGCTTTAATCCTTTCTTCCTCCTCCACTGTATTGTGGGGGTTCCTTAGTGTGAATGTGTAGACAGCAGTGGTAGGGAAGGTTGCCATAAATGGTGTGTCTTCTTTCTCTAATGCAGTTGTAACCATAATTATGAGGCTAATGCAGGCAAGTTATGTCAAACAATAGGGTTCATTCTCAAGATTCTGAGAAAACTATCAATTTTATTTTCACCTACTCTTCCTTTTATATATTTTTGAGTAACAAAAATTATCAATTGTGATTAAACATAGTTCTGCTGGATCTTCCTGTTCAGCCTTCAGCTGAAATGATGACTTTTGGACACAGTTCTTCAGCTACAACCCAACACCTTCCATTTAGATTTTATGATCAGACACGGCGTGATAGCAGTGATCCTACAGTGCAACGCTCTGTTTTTGCATCTGTTGACAAAGTTCCAGGTAAGTTTAGCATTCCTTAACAAGCAGTTTCTGCTTTGTGACTTGAATCTGCAACAGCTGACCTGTAACTTGCGTGAGCAATGGAAAGCTTACTGTGATAGATAGGTTCCTGAACACACAACTCCAGGATAAGACTTAAGGAAAAAGCTACTCTTAGAGAAACAAGTAATACCTGGGTGTGAATTCCAGGTACATTGTGAGCAGTATCTGTGGCAGTTTGTCCAACTACACTGGAAGTGTCTTAACACATTGCCTTCCTTTACAAATTGAGTTAAATTGTTCCATGTCCTCAGTATTTATGCAATGTCTGTCAGTTGTGCATAGCTCCTCCTTTAATTTGGTTATGATCATTTTCTTGCCAGTTTTAAAAGTAGCTGGGATACTGTTCGCTGCTTCATTTACCTTCAAGATAGCAAGGCATAAAAGGGCCACAGCTACTTAGCTTGAGCATTAACACAGAGCATCATCTTGGAATTGAGACTAAAGGTAGTTTGTTCAACCAACCACATAGTTACTTTGAATTCCAGGAAATGGAAGCTTCCACTGTATGCACATGCAAATCAGGAGGAAAAAGTATTTTGAAGTTTTATTTGATACCAAATAGAAGAAACCAGGCACAGAACATGAAGTATTTCAAATGCTGTGTTTTTGAAATGCATTTTGTGGCAGCCAGTAGTATAATAAAACTGGATTGCTACACTATTTTACATCTGATTGCAAAATGAGTATAAAAGGCCTCTTTCACCCCTTATCTTCACTAATGAGTGTATGAGGTTTCCTAGTTCCAAGTGATTTTCACAGGAATCTGTGTTTAACCAGGATTGGGGTGATTTTCACTTTGAGAGAGATTTTGCACCTTTTAAAAAAATTATTGAACAAGTTGCAGTTACTACCTTTGTGTATTCATTTCTTAATGCTGCAGCTTTAAGTGATGCTTGAGAGTTCTGCAAATGTCACAGCCTGTTAATTTGATTGTACTTGTAAGCAACAAGTTATGCTTTCCTTTGATGATGGTGAGTTTTGCCGATTTAAGGGTGAGCCATTGTTTTGGCAATATTTTTAGAAGATGAATCACTTTCTTAGTAGGACCATGTCAGCTGTACCTCCAGGGTGGGTTTTAAGAAATTGACAGCAATATAAATGTTTTCACCCTTCCTGCAAATTTCACTTTGGAGAATTTTAGTTCAACTGTTGAATCAGTTTGCCAGGCCCTCTTCTCATTGAATGTAGAGTTTTCAAGAACTTTTATTTCAGCCTGGTCTGCCTCAGTTTCTGTGGTAGTGCATACATAAAGTTCTACATATATCACTAGAGAGGATGTAGTTATCTTATTGTAGTCCACCTGTGTTTCACTTTGCTTTGTTGTTTCATGGTCCAAAATTAAAATCTGATTTGAAAGCGCTTCTTGATACCTGGGAAGAAGAGAGTGAGAATCGTTACAGCTTAAAACCAGATGTTGTGCAAGGTGGATGAAAGGTGACAGGAATATAATGGACCACACTTCAGAACATCCCAATTCAGAACATGCTAATACTCCTTACAAAAAGCATGGGCTAAGCAAATGCAGTGAGATGATATAACCATCCCAGATCACTGGCTTGAGAAACAGGGCAGTTCTGATCAGAGGAGAACAGAAAGAAAAGTGCTTATCTTGGTCAATTTTGTCACCTTGAAGTCATTACCATGAACATAGTTCAGGATCTGGTTTAGGTTAATGGCCTTTGCCAGAATGTTAGAGCATTTTGGAAATTGTTTTTCTGGCTGGACTGCTCGTCATCTTATTAGCTGTGTATATGCTGCTCTTGAAGCTCTCTTTATAAAGAATTACACCGTTTTCAAAGAAACAAGCAGATTTGGTAGATGTCCTGTGAATATACAGGGTCTTATACTGAAAGAAATCATCGCTTCCTCTCCAAGCAAACTCGAATACTAGGTTCAAATCAAAGCTGTTACAGATACTTATGTATACTCACAGACACACACACACACACACACACACTTGGTGTGTCTAAAGGGTAAACTTGATGATTTTCTGAAAAATCTCCATCTAAATATTTTAACAAGTGAGGTCACTTCCCTACTGAGAAAATTTATTTTTGAAAGTAAAAATACATCAATAGATCTCTCTTAGTTTTTTCTTCAGTTTTAATAACTTAGAATATGATGATGATGATTGTAAAATTTTTGGGGGAAAGGTTGGAAAGGTACTTCTTGTTACTGTCAGTCTGCAAGCACAGTATGGCCATCCTAATTTTAAAATCCGAAGGAAAAAAAAATGTCTTCTATAGCTGTGTAACCCTTTAAATAAAAAAGAAAACGTAGGCAAGAATTCTATGTAACTTTTTCATCACTTCTTGGGAATACTTTAAACAAAGCCCAAGAATTGTTTAAACAGTGCTTGAGATTGTTCAAATTTATGTGAATAAAGTTTTAGTGTTGTCAAATATTATCCTTTCTAAAAGCATATTATACACCTAAAAGATGGGGTGCCTTTCCTTAGCAGTTCACCACAGGCTGGTATAAAATCATATACAATAATTTGTGGGTTTTTGAACTAATGTTGTGAATGTATTCCTGAAATAGTCAAGCTTTTGCAATTTATTGCTGCTTTTATCAACAGTAAGAAAACAGATGCTTTTAATCAAAGTTCTAACAAGGAGCTTGACATTCTCAGCTGATGAGCATCTACTCTTGTTATTGAATTTATGAGGTTAGATTGCTCAGCACATTTGTATGTCATACAAGTTATTTTGGAACTGTGCTGTGGGACTCTTACCAACCCTTTCATGTTTATCAAACACAGCTACTGGAGGAAGGTCAGATTGGGATAGTTTAGTTAAGTACTACTAAGTTACTTCCAGTGTGAAATAGTTGAAGTATCTCATTCTCCATAACTCTAGGATACAGTTGCTTTTATAGCCCGTAAGTATGCATAAAGTATTTTTTAAATTTTATGTTCTATGCAAGAATAATGGAGGGCAACTGATAAGTCAGATTGTCACCTCATTTTGTTGTTTTCTTTTAATTAATATTCTTTGAACCACTAATTTTTATATTTAATTTGATGTTTAGTTATGGCAGCTACTTTTAAAGACCTAACTCTGCTGCCTTTTTATATGTATTTATATTGCCTAGTCATCAGGATTGTAGATAGTAATCTTGTCATGATCAGAATGATGTAGAACTAATTACTTCTGTGCAGAGGTATTCAAGCAGAAGTGCCTGTTTAAGGTAGATTGACAACACTTAAGATTATGCAAGCTACAAATAATTTGCTTTATGTAATATTACTGCTTGTAGTATTACTTGCGTGTGTGCAAGAAATGAAAGGTAACATTGAAACTGAGTTAGATAATCAGGGCTGCTATTTAAGATTATTTGGAAGCAAATGTTCAAATGTAAGGACATGAGTCCATGAGCAAAGTCTTTAGGCAGGCAATCCTCCTGAATCTGAGCAGCTTTTCACAGGATACAGATTAACCCTTGTTCATTTCTTCTACCATTTTGATGAGGGTGGAAGGTTTATCCTCCTTGGAAGTGCAAACATTGTGTGGATATAGAATGCTTTGGGCGGGTACAGCTTTTTCCAGCACTATAAGGGAAGCAAAATAGATTGATGTAAAAACTCCTGTACCAATGGCTTTGTAGTAACTGTTGCAAAACTATATCTCATTCACTTTAAGAGAGATCTTTGCCTCACTTCTGTGGTCACAAGTCCATTGATTATTCCTTGTTTCCCATCCTAACTGATATTTCAAAATATGAAGTATGTATGAGAGGCCTAATGCATGTTTGCTGTATTAAAAACTATATGTATCAGTGGCCCTGAGTGCTGTAGAAGTCTTTCACATTTGAGGTAGTTTAGTTTGTGGTTAACTTTTTGCAGACTATCAGGCGGCACTGTCTGACCTCAGTTTAACTTAAATGAATGTAGAAGATCAATGAGTTGGGTTTCTGAAATAAAACGTATGGGTTTATTAACACTTATAAAGTAATTAGCTGCTTCATAAACTGTGTTTTGTTTTGTTTTTAATAAAATAGATGTCACCTGCAGTGGTGGTGATTTAATTCTTTCAAGTGGTGTTCATTTTGGACATAATGAATTGTAACTTCAAATAAGTGAAAAGCTTGATAAAAATGGCAGTTGCCCATCTAAAACTGTGATGCAAGTACTGCAGCTATTCAGATGGCATTGTATTTCTCAAAGAAGTTCTGAGTCTAGTTCCTTTGTATAAGAATGGGAAGTAGAAGGTAAAAAGTGGGACTGCAGATTAGGTCAGATTGTTGACAGGGCTGATGTTTGTTAGCTTTTGTTTCTTCCTTTCTTCATTCATTCTGTTTTTTTTTTTTTTTTTTGGTGTCCAACACAACCTGTCAGTGTGTGTTGCTGCTGACATCATTTTCCTGACATGCCATGTCTGTGTGTTAAAGCTTTCATATGCTTCTTGTAATGAGTGTTTAAATTGGTTTGACTGGCTGCCTGCTGCATGGCACCAGCAAATTCCCCGTATAGGATATTCTCTGAATGAGTCATCCATCCAGTGCCATTAGAGATTCCCTATATAAAAGAATAAAGAAATGTGCAATGGTGCATTTGCTTTTGTACCTGATTGTCAGATGCTTTTCTCTTCAGTGCTTACTATGCAGTTGAAGGCAACGAGTAGTACATTGTTAGGTGTTTCACAGTGCATATTGTGGCTATTTTCAGTAATTCAGGGGACTGCCAATAAGAAGTCAACTTAGCACCACTCTGATGCAATATCTGCCCTTCCCCTTTCTTAATTTGTTCATGTGGGTTAGCTCTTTCAAGCTAATTATTAACTCGAAAACTTTGTTGTCCTATTTTGCAGGTTTTGCTGTAGCCCAGTGTATAAATCAGCGCAATCCATCACCACTCTCATCACCATCACCTTCCAGTGGCAGTGGGAGTACGGTGCGCTGTGATTCAGTGGCTGCAAGTTCAGCATCTGCCCCTTCTGCTGCACAGAGCCCATCAGGTATTAAATTGTGATTTTTCAGCCTAGGCACGTTAAGGGGTATCAGATAAATCTATAGGCTACTGTAAAATTAAGTTAGTATATTACTGGATTAAAAACTATAGGGCCTTATGGTTTCAGATCATGTGATCATTCAACTAAACCGGTTAAAGTACATTGTGGAGCTTTCTGGAACACTAATAAATACTTGGCATCTTTCAGCAGTGATTTTAAATACCAGTGAACTAAGGTCTGTCCTGCTTGTCTGACTTGTCTCCTAGCACATACAACTTAAAAGGTTGTTGTTTGGTTTTAAACTGAAGTATTGCTTTGCATGAATTTGTTATGTATACTGTTAGCCTTTTACCACAGTGTCTAGGTTGAACTCCACATGAAGCATCTTTTTTGAACTGGGTGACAGTTCTATGTTTATCTGATACTCATGTGAATTTGTCACAATGGATCAAACATGACCTACTTAAGAATAGTTATTTAGGATGCTGATGTTGTAAAGCTTTTGCAATAATAGTCTTCTGGCTGAAGCCACCACATTTAAGGAGGTGGTTTTTCACTGGTGCAGAGGCAGCTGCCATAAAAGTATAATGACAGTGTAACTTTCAATAATGTAGCTATTACCATGTGTTTGTATGGTCAGTGTATTTAGTGAGTATGTTTATACTGGGACTTCTTGTTGCATTAGAATTCCTTCATTCCTCCTTTTTTGGTGTAGCATTTATAGAGAATTTGTGATAGTAGTTGTTCTGAGTGCAAATTATGTGAGGTAAAGCCTCAACCTGGAGGCTAAACAGAAATTAACTCCTGAAGGGTACATACCAAAGTGCTTTCATGCTGGAGTAGACCTACTCTACCTCAGTTTAGTTATAAAGCAATAGAGGTAGCTTGATTCTCAAGACCTTTTAAAACAGACCAGTCATTTAACAGTCACTTCCAATGTTAATCGCTCCTTGGAATTGTTGTTCTGGTTCCCCCTTCTAAGACATACCATTCTGCCTTTATTGGAAAGCTCATGTAGATGTAAGCTTTCTTGCAGTTCTACAGGAAATTGTGCAATCTTTGTTGGGCATTTAATATACTGTAGGTCTTATTGAACAGCATCAGGAGATCAATGTACATTTTATGTCCAAAGTGACCATCCCTGCAAAAAATGTTGCTGGAAAGGATAAGAAAGATTACTTAGGAACTTTATGAATGATATGCAAAGTATTTTAACACTCAGAATCTAGATTAAATAACATCTGTTGCTGTAAGAGACATGTAGTCAAAATATTTCTGCAATGTGTAATTCAAGAATACAGTTTGGAATATTTTCCTATGTGCAGTCTATTAAAAATTTGGAAGGACCTAATTTTATTTTCTCTGTTGGTGACTGCTGTTATCAAGTCTCTTGATGGCGTAGATATGTGGTGTTTACACAGAGAAGTGGTAACTTTTGTCAAAAGTCTCAGTATAGGTTTGCTCCACAAGAAATCATTTGTTTGACTACATCTTCCTTCTTTGCAGCATAAAAAGTCTAATATATGATGGCTTTTCTATTAGCATCCTCTGTGATGAGGAAGTGAAATGCAACTGCAAGTTCTTGGCAGCAGTGATGACAGAAAACTGGGGTACAGGAAATGAAAATTAAAAATGTAACTTATTTTTGTTGCCAAATGCAACATGTTAGTTCAAAGAAATATCCAGCAAGACTATACTCCATGTTTCAAACTGAGTACATCCAGAGCACATAATTGCTTATCTAGCATAAAAAGGTAGTGCCTTATAACCAGAGACTATAGTTAAAATCTGCTTACACAGTATGTTGGCATCTGTATAACATAAAGTCCTGTTTGTTTCCTGGAATTTAAAAATCTTGGTGGCTGGAGGCTGCTTATTGTTTTAAGAAAAAAACCAAACAAATAAATACTCTCCCTAGCCCCCCAAACCCTAAAAAATCCACACAAGACCAAACCAAACACATACACACACAAAAAACAAACAAAAAAAAACCCCACCAAGCAAAAAAGAGGGGAAGGTTGGGATTTTTTAAATGCCTGGTTTCAGTCTGCACATTACCAGTTAGGCTGTATGAACTGTCCGCACTTAGTATGATCTCTGGCTTAATCATAAAGTATGTTCAAAATGCCATGTCAGGCAGGAAAACAGTCTTTAGGGGGGTGAGTTTTGGTGTTTTGCACAGGATCTAGGTGCAGTGATGTAGATGCTTTAGCAAATGTAGTTGTGAAAATACAGTTCTGTGCCCTGCCACTGTGAACAAAGTCCATGGTAATGAATGTGAAAATGTACATCAGCTACTTAAGTCCCAGGTCAGCAGCTTACATTAAGCTACTGCAGGGATGACTTCTGAGCTCACTCCTGGATTTTGTACTGCTAACTACTTGGAGAGCAGAAACAAAGAGGAAGACAGTGACTGTATGTACCTGAGTAGGTAATTCAGTGCAACTGGATGGTAGACAGTTGGTACTGAGGTGCATGTATCTGATCTGCCTGTAGCTTACAAATTTTGTTGTGGACCATATTTACTCTACCCTTTAGGATGAGGCATCCCTTCCATGTATATGATTGAAGGACCAGTTATTAGGTCAGATTTATGTTGCTATTCAGATTTGAAGTGTATTTGGTGTGCAGTTGCAACATATCTTACTGTTTGGTTTCCTTGTGAATGCACACAAACTGTTCCTAAAATCGGACTGAAGCAGTAAGTGTACATAATTCTTCAAAGTTACTCTGTTGGTTAGTACCAAACTGCTAATGTAGATTGCAGCCGGTAATGAACAATTAATGTTTTAAGTAGTTATAGCTGAGTGGTTAACAGTGTCTTAAGGCCCTTAGTATGGGCTAGAGAGGGTGTTGAGATCCCCAGAGCTGGGTCTTTGTGGGGTGGAAGGAGGATTTTCTTGAACCCAGGGAGCTTTGTTTATACTCTTTGCCGATCTTCAGTGTCAGATTAATTCTTTTGTCAGTTGCTGGGAACAGTGCTTCTGCATGAACTGATTTGACCACTTTACTGCAAGTTCGTAATATTTACAGTGTTTATATGTGATTGTGGTCTATACTAGGAACTGTTGCCAGGAGCATAACCAAGAAAGAGATTAGCTGTTTGGTATATCCAGATAGCTGATCCATAGGCTTCTACATGGACAGAAGTACCCTGCTGAAAGAAAAAATACTGTCTTGACCACTGTCTCTATTGTATCAGGTTTTACTGACCACTCACTGATTTGGAGAAATAGTTGTTGGTATTCACCCACTTGAATGTAAAACAATGTGATCTTCCCTTAACCTGTTGAGGGCAATTGAAAATAAACTGCCTTACTTTGCTGTGAAGCAGAAGAGGAGGCTTGCATGATGTGAAGTGGCTCCTTCAAGGAGAAAGTAACAGCTGGTTAACAGCAGTGACCTAGGTCTGTTTTATGCCCCAAGGTAACACTTGAATGTTGCCACCATCTGTCACATTTGGATCTCCCTTCTCATTTCCCATTCCATTTTAAATGCACTCACGTGAGCACACATAGGTGTTCTCTATCCCTCCTTCCTTTCCTGCTCCCATGTTTTGTTCTGGCAACTGCTCAGGTTGTTGACCATGAAGAACCTGCTAGATCACCAATGGGTCTTCCTAAGTGTCCTGCTGAAGTTTGGTGTTTCATTTTAACTGCTGTAAATGAATCATTTCCAGATACTTGGCACTGGTTTTACTGTGCATCCTGAAAAGCCAGTTTCTTCCAGCACGTTTTCCAGCTCTGTGTTTTTCTACTCGGTAAGCGTAAAGTTTCATGTGCCTTTTTGCCTTTTGTAAGAAGCTGACAGGAAGGTACAAGGAAATCAGATCATTGTCATGATGGACATGAGTGGTTTACTGTTGGTTTTCCCTCTGATTTCTTTTTGTTACCTCATTGTTCTGTGCTGTTTATATTTTCACTTCCATGGTGATTATGCCTTCTTCCTTGCTTAAAGCATAGATCAGCCTACTTGTTCCCAGATCTTTAATGCTAGATTCCTACTTAATAGCTCCTATTACCTTACAAAATAAGACCGGAAGCCGAGTAAAAATAAAGGTAAATGGGAATATCCTGAAGCTTTGATTTTTTTTCCTAAATATGCAAGCTTTTCAATGAATCTGATCACCTGTGCTCAAACTGATGAGACCGGTGTTCAAGGCCAGGTTGGACAGAGCCTTGGTTGGCATGTTTTAATGGGAGGTGTCCCTGCCCATAGCAGGGGGCTGGAACTGGCCCCTAACTATTCTATGATTCTACTCAACACCAGACAAGGTAAAGGGGAGAAGTGTACGTGGACTTCCAGGAAACTACCTCAGCTACCTTCCTTCAGAGCAACATCCTAAACCACAACAGCTGTTTCTCCTGTACAATTGTGTTTATAGTGTCCTAAGCTACTGTATGCTGACAGATTTAAAAAGTTTGTAGCTAGAAACATCTGAGATGGTACTTATAATCTTCAGAGTTGTTTGAGGAAATAAGATTTGGAACATACTAACTTTTACATAAAACAGATAAATGAGAACAAAATACAGAAAAATTGCATAATGGTTAGCTGAGAGAAAGTAGTGTTATAAGACAGTATATATTAATAGTTCAACAGCAAAAAAGCTTTCAAAAGTGTTTCACGGAAAATAAATTAATTTTGTGTTTTGTAAATATTCTTTGCTTGCTATCACTCCTGCCTGCATCAGTCACACAGCATCTTAATGTGATGAGGGAGTTTGAGTTTACGTAAAATTACATGACTGCTGTGCATGTTTCAGTCATTGTAAGAGAACAGTCATTGCATTAACAGCATTGTCATGAGTAAAATAAGCTGTTATGATTCGTGAGTTTATCAGCTATCCTACCTGCTAATTGTCACAATACTTCCTGGCACAGATATTTTAAAGCCTAGCAGCTCCCCTGTTTGCAGTATTTGGGAATTAAGCTGAGCCCTTTACAAGATCTCCATTCCTTAACACTGAGAAAGCAGAAGTCATCCCTTAGAGACAGCAGAAGCCCTAGCAAGGCAGAAAAGGTAGTACCAGATTCTGTAAATTCTGCTATCAGGTTGTTTTTTTTTTTCTTTGTATTTGCATATTTGGGTTTTTAATTTAACATAACCATTTGAAGTGTTGTGATGTATAAGGTAAAGATGTTCTCTTGCTAGGCAGATTTTAATCATCAAGTTTCTCAGCTTGGAATACAGGCTCTTCTTGGCTACACTTGCTGGAGCCATGTACTTCTTTAAAGTGCTTATTTTTACATATGCCAAGGATTAAGATAAAAAAGCTCGCTTACTGTAAGTGAGCAGTCTTCCAGAATTATGTATGTGTAATGTCATCTACGCTGTATTTTATCACTTTTGAATTTGTCTTTTGCTTTAAAATGCAATTGGCTTCAATACTTGAAAAAATGTTTACATGGGAGCAGTGGATATTGAGGACTTCAGAAGGCATGGATCTTCTATGCTATTTAACACTGTATTTCACACTACTGGCAGATATTGATGGTAAAAGGTCTAAAATAAGTACAGAGAGCTGTCTCTTCTTGCAGAAAACTTATTCAATTCAAAATTTATATATTGCAAGGAGAAAAGGATTAATCAAGCATGGAGAGCCTGTAAGATCAGCGCTTGCCATCTTACTGAAACTGTCCTTGTCTCTTCCCTTTGTAGAATCATAGAATAGTTAGGGTTGGAAAGGACCTTAAGAACATCTAGTTCCAACTCCCTTGCCAGGGGCAGGGATACCTCCCACTAAACCGTGCCACCCAAGGCTATGTCCAACCCAGGCATGAACACCGTCAGCGATGGAGCATTCACAAGTTCCCTCGGCAACCCATTCCAGTGCCTCACCACCACAACATACAGTAAATAATTTCTTCCTCAGATCCAATCTAAACTTTCCCTGTTTAAGTTTGAACCCGTTACCCCTTGTCCTCTCACTA
>JASSUY010024236.1:0-15727 GCA_032466535.1 Forpus xanthops | reverse complement strand
TCAACATTATTACCATACTCTTTTGCTGCCTTGATGGTTTACAATTGAGAATTTCAGTCTCAGCTTGTGTTTCACCTTCTTTTGCTAGCAGTCCACAAATCTTTCTCCCATTCTGCTGAATGAAGATTTCATGGCTTTGTTTCTTTCTCTTCACATAAGCTGCAGTCAGTTCAACCTTTTATATAGTCTCTTCAGTTTAACAGAGTAACAGCCAGTCAAGTGCTGTACGTATCATGAGGTAATTAAAATCTGTAAGAAGGGGATCATTGTAGTCAATTGCTGGAATAGGGAAAGAAACAACTAACCATATTCAATCAGAGCTAGAAAGAACTCCATAAAAAGCTCCTGTGGTCTCAGAGAAACCAGATGGTTCAGAACTTGCATGGTATGTATAGCTGTCCTGCTATACTGAAAACTAGAGAATTTATACAGCTGCCAGGCCAAATTCTGCACTCACCAGAACATAAATATACAATAATTCCATTAGTCTTTGTGAATTTATGTCACTGCAAGGGAAATCAGAATCCGACTATTTGTTTTCCCTGCTTCCTATGATGAATATTGTGCTCATCATAAACACACAGTGTCAGGAAAACCCAAGTGTTGAGGTTAGAATAGATGTCTTTTAAAGTGGCTGGGAAGCAATTGAGACAAGTAGATGTTCCTGATGAATACATACAATAATGTCCAGCTCCTGCTCTTCACAAAGTAGAATATAACATTTTTTTCAAACTTGACTTTAATCAGAACAAAATGAAACCATGGTCATTTGCCAACCTTCTTTTCCTAAAGTGTTTGCCCTAAGCAGGTTTAAAATGGCAGCTTAGAAAGTGCAGAGAGAAATATGAAATTAAAGATGACACTTTAATTTCCTGTAGTTAAATTTCAGAATTTTATGGGACTAAAATGTAACCTGAATCCAGTGTCAGGTGTTTTACGTTTAAACAAAGGCAAAGACATAATAAAAATGGGACATTATGTTGACCCTTGTTCATCCTTGTTGCAGTTCTGGATATTTACTGATTTTTTTAAGGTAAGAATACTAAGTATTTTATACAAGTGAACTTTGGATGCCCTTTGGTACCAAATACAAATTAGCTAAATTAGCTACTTACTGGAAAGTGTTTACAGAGGAAGGCCAGGGGTAGTCACCTGTGGTTTGGCCATTTGAAGGCTGGACTCTGGTATGAAGGACACTGGGATGGTCTCCAAGCAGGGAGCAGCTTGATGCAGCCAAGTTTGGAAGAGGAGCTGTGAAAAGATTCAGCAGCTCTGGAGGCTCAGACCTGAGTCTGTATCTGGGCAACTAGGCTCATGGGTCTTCAGTTTCTGAATTATGCTGGCCTGAGAGCAAAGCAGGTTATCCTGGGACTGTATGTGCTGAAATCAGTACTTCAGTTCACAGTCTGAAGCAGGTCACAGACAGTTATATTCAGCACTCGGTCTTGATGTGCTGCTTCTGGTGCTCTGTGACCTGGTTCAGGGAGCATCAGGGAATTAAGGTGGGATGCACCTACTGCTTTTCTTTTTTTTTTCCTTTTTTTTTTTTTTTAAATTAAATTAGAACTTCACAAAACATGTAATGGTTGTTGTTACCACCAAATGAGTCTGATCTCTGGCTTTGTGTCTGAATGTGCAGGAGCTGTGAAGCACTAGGAATCAGTTCCTAAGCCACTGTAACTTCTTGTTTACCTACCAGGCAATTATTCCTATTAAAAACCTTTGATAAACACTTTTAGGGCTAATGACATATTTCCATAAATAGTATTCCTAGCAAACATTATGAGGCCAGAAACTAGTCATAATAATAGGCACCTTAAAATATTGTGGATAATATCTACCATCAGCCAGGCATGAATTTCCTGGGCAAATGCAGATTTACAGCACTTTATTAGACCATCTGCAACTCCAGTGATGTAACGGTGTATTTTGAAGTGCCAGATCTTAATTATTCTAATTCTCCGTCAAAAGGCTTTTTGAATGTAGCACCTTTATACAATTGACAGAAACTTGTATGGTCATTAGCTGCAGAAACTGGACATAACAAGTGATGTCCCATCTAGATCCTGCACAAGACTGACATTAGCAGAAATCTCTGTTTATCTGAAATAAAGTTATTTCTTTGTTGAGCTGAATTTACATATAATATTTCCAGACTTGACAGAAATTCAGAATAAGATTGCAATTTATAGATGTGATTCTGAAGCAAAAATATAATAGAAAGATTTTATTTTTAGACTAATTCTAGCTGCTACCTTATGTATTCAAAACTGGGGTGTTCTTATGTCAAAAATCCACATGTATTAAATATCTTTTGAGCAGCTACATTGCCATTTCTGTTGTACTGAATTTCTGAGGGGGAAATCTTCCTTAAGCTGCAAAAACACAGTACAGAGCTTTAAGTATAAACACAAGAGGATTACAAACCAGATAAGCTTATTTTGAAGAGGACAAGGATCTTACATTTCACATACAATTTTTTTTCCCCATAGGAAATCATTAAAGTCCATTCTATTTGCTAGAAACATCTTACACAATTCAGAAAACGCACTTGAGAAGAATTACCTGCATTAAATATAAGGTCTCAACAAATATGAACATGCCTTCAGACAGTTCTTTCTTAACTGCTTGGATGTCTTGTCTGACAGTGCTCACAATCATTCCTTTAGAGAAATGTAAGTAATAAGCTGATAGGAAGGTGATCAGCTTGGCTATTGGAGTTACATTCTCACGCCTTGAAAAACTAATTGCGGTTTTGCATCTATGCTTGGAGAGCCCAAATTCTGCTCTGCCACACACTTTTGCAATAAATGGATGTAAGCTGTATTGCAATGACGGTGTTGCAAGTGGGATTCAGTTTCTGTAAGACCATCAGTCTGAAATGGCAATGTAAGTCAACAAATACATTTCCCTGTACTAGCAGGTAGCTGCAGAGTCCTGAATGGGCAAATAACCCCAAATCCAACTGCCCAAGTTTCTTACTGGGAACAAACATCTGCAGTGAAAAACAAACATCTGTAATGACCTACAGAAGAGAAGCAGGATAAATCCAAGACGTTGCTAGTACTGTAGGTTCCAGCATAGCAGGGTCTTTTTCTTGTAGTTTATTTGTTTGGTTTTTTTTTTGTTTTTTTTTGTGGGTTTTGGTTTGGTTTGGTTTTGCATATTCACAGGGGATGTAGGACAAATATTGTGCCCTTCAATATAGCAGAATGCAAGAAATCAGCAAAAATCCCCTAAACATCCCACTTGGATTAGGGAAAAAGTTCTTCCTGATCCTAAGTATGGTTACCAGTTAAGCTATAAGTTTACTTCAAGTGGTGCCAAGAGCAGTGCAATGCTGTGGTTTTGCACCCCGAATAAACATGTGGCCTATTTCCAGTTGGTTGGTCAATAAAAGAACATAACAAAATGAAAAAAAAAAAAAAACAACCAAGGAGCCAATTTGTGCATCAAGAGAGAAGGGGAAAAAAAAGCATAAATCCTTCTTTGCCCAAAGGCAGGCAGTGAATGCCTTGAAACACAGGATTAATACAGTATGATAGATGTCATGAGCAGCAGTGATCCAGTTTCCTTCCAAAACTGCTGCAAGACTTGGACTCAAAGATTCGTTTCTGTCCAAAGCTGCACTGGGTATTGGAAGGGTTAGCTTCCAAAACATGTTTCTTTAAGCATAATTTCTTCAAGCATAATTTCTTCCTGTATTAAAAAAAAAAAGATAAGCTTTTGTCTTTGCAGAACTGAATACTGGTCTAAAGAGACAATTCAAAACCTGAAGTTAGCAAAATAAATACCCTGTGCCAGGAACCTGCTGGTAGATGGTCACCTGGGAAATGGAGCAAGAGAGCAGAGGTGCAGGCAAAGGAATTGGGAGTAAAGGCTTCAGAACTGCATGCACAGTGCTTTGTAAAAATCTTCCATTCACAAAAAAGTCTGTGCCCTTCTACCTCCGTATCACATATTAAGATTCATCGGTTTGACAAGAAAATATATGAGTAGGGTTTGGTACTTGACTGTCTGGCTTTCTAGGAAGTCTCATTTCACATTCTGGACACCACATTTAAATTCTGTCATGAGAGGCATTTTACATCAGCAGAAAGAGATAAAACTGTGACGGTGGTAGTGGGGATCATGGCAAAATACCGTCTATATATATTTAGGGACGTCAGAGTTTTATGTTATTTCTGCTGCAAAATGAACACTTTTTTTTCTGATGTATTTATTTTCCCTTAATGGTTTATTAAGGTTATCTTTTTCTATCTGATTACATAGGTTAATCAAAAATAGAACCTAGGGAAGACAAAGATATTACCCTTATCTTGACTAATGTATTTGTGCATATGAGTATCTGTGTGTGTCCATTTCTGGACCAAACCAAAACCAAATTTTGTAAGAAAATATCTATTATTTTTATTGGAGTCAATATTTGTTTCAAATAATCTTTTTTGAGCTGTATGAGTGCCTACAAATCCAACTGGAGGTGAGGGCCCCTGCTTGGCATGCACTGTACATATCTATAGCAAAAAGCATACTATATCAAAACCTTACCAACTGCACAGTTAATGGGAGATAACAGTAGGTATAACAGACCTGAGCAGAATGAAGAAGTTGAGATGCAGTTTAATCAGTGTAATAGGCATCAACCTGAAATGAGTGAAAGAATGATCTTGCAGTGCTTGCTCAAGGCAAAGGGTTCTGTTATCTTCATACATCTCTTTTGCACTGTGTAGAAGGAAATGCCCTCAGGAAGATCATTCCCCTTTTTGGCCATCATTTGTTGTCAGTGATATCAATGATAAAAAGTAGAGCTATTATTACTTTAGTATGTACATATTCCAAAGAGAAGTTTACCCTGATCCACATGATCATGGTAACAAAAAAAAGGAAAAAAAATAGTTTTCCTGTATAAATAATATTTATAATATTTTAGATTTCAAAAGATAGTAATACAAATGGCAGTACAAAAACAAAGGTATTCCAAAGGAAAGGGGATGTTCAGTCAGATTTGCTAGAAAATCAATATATGTTCATTTCCACTAGATACAACTAGATCATTCAGGAAAATGGTAATTCTCTTTTTACATATTTAAAGCTGTCAACTTGGATACAGCTTAGATTAGCTATAGCTGCAAGTCTCATTCAGTGCATGAGATGTCTGAGAGGTGCTGACTTTATGGCCTGTTTTTATTCACTTCTGTTTGATGGTAGGTATTGTTGCCTCAAATCAATTTCTAGCAGATGATTTTCACACCACCAAAATTACAATGATTGAGCAGAAGAGGTCCCTTAGGTTGTCCTTTTAGGCAGTTTGGCACTTGCCAACCTGTTGAAAGTTGCATAAATTAATATATTTCTTGGTAAAAATTCTTTCTATATAGGAAAAAATAATGCTATACTCACAAGCTAACGCACTCCTTTCATTTTGAATCTGCCGCTTCTTGAAAAAAATAGAAAAAAAAATAGAAAAAAACCCCTTTAACTTCTCAAAAAAGGCAATTTAATAAATAGGAAATATCTTTCTCAGAATATCTATTAATAAAAGAGATTTTCTCAGTGCATTTAATTCCCAGTGACTCATGAATTATAGCTTTTAAGCATCAACTTGTATATCTAACATCCCAAAATAGAAGTCAAGCCACAGAGTGAGAAAATTCCTTCCATCTCCTCCTGGACAACCTTTTCCAAGGGCTTCCTGATAAATGAGAAAAAAGTTTCAGAAAACATATTTTTTTCCTAGGGGATGGGGTAGAGTTTCACTGAATTCATGATTTTCTGATTCATGTGCCATAATCAACTGCAGATTTCTCTAGCAGTAGTGCCATAAGAGCTGATGCTTTTGTCCTCTTTAGGTTATTCTGCTTCTCAGACTGCTTCGCCTAGGAGTCAGCACTCACAGTGTCTCATCAGGAATGGATCTCACAGAAATATACTTGGAGCAGTGATGAGGATACAGCAGAATGAGCACACTGTCAAACACTGTATTTCTAGTATTTATTGAATGTAGGAAAATACAGCTACATATTACGGCTATACAGTACAGTAATATATCACCGAGATCTCAGCTTATAGTATATATATGTAGCAAATTCAAAATATTATGCAATCAGTAATCCAACACTTGGAGTGAATAATGCTCCAGTACAATGCAGGGGTTAACCAAAGTCCGTATGTGGGTGAAGTTTGTCTGAGGGCATACATGTGACTGCAGAAAGACATGACTACTTTTTGAAGTTGAAAACAATGATTTCCAAGATACATACTTTTGCATCTCTATCGAGGAAAGGAAAACACGTGCCATTCATTTGATAAAAAGGTGGGCTAATTATCAAGCAGCCAGATGGCAAAATACAAACTAATTCGCAGGCGAGCATTCAGCACAGATCAACACCTCTCATATGGCTCCCACACCTAAACAGCACTAAAAACACAGGGCTACAGTAATGAAATGCTGCAAGGGTTTCAAGAAACCATCTAGACTATCTTCTTGCATTCAGCAAGGAAATGTTGGATCGGTGCAATACAATTTTTCCACAGAGAAACTGTATGGACAAAAGTTCTCAGTAATTAAAAATTCCTTCATATACAAAATGGGGGGAAAATAACCCTAGAGCAAAGCTTTAGGAAATTCACAGAAACCCAAACCACAAAAACCTCAAAAGAGGGGATTAACCACAACACACATCCTGACTGCTGCAGACACATGTGGCTCTCTAATGTGGTTACAAGTAGAGCATGCAACAGGAACCTTTTATTGCACATGGGATCATTCAAACACATACTGAGCAAACAAAAAAAAATACATTTCCATAACATGTGCAAAAATCCCAGCATCTGACACTGACTGCAAAATACGCTTTGCTGTAAGGGGCTCAGAGAAAGCAACGTGATGGACATGTTATAAGAACATGAATAGAATATGACCGTTCACCATGAATCAGTGCCAAGAAAAGAAAGCCAATGAACCTGCACAGGCAGAGATTCAGCTGCCTGGGCTGGGTGTATATGGGATGATGCAGGATGCCCTCCACAGAACAGAGACCATGTGCTGTCCTGGGCACTGGCAGCAAGAGAGGGGTCCTAAACCCTATGAACACTTGTAAATCTTGTCCTCGTAGAAATCAGTCTGCAACTCCTCTAGAAGAAGGTAACCCCTGTGCTTGCTCTGGACTCAAGCACCCATAAGTCTGGGGTTTTACTTGTTTAACTGTTGATTTTAGCAGGCACACCTGAGAAACGTTGCTTCGGTGCCCTGCAGTCTGGGGATCAGTTTTGGATTTGTCTGCCTTTGTGCCTCAGTGCTGAGTATAGGACACACCACCTGCTGACTGCTTGAGGACAAATGGAAGAGGATGGCATCTTCTTGTACTTTGTGGTTTTTAATTAATTCTGTATTTCTCAACTATGCTCTATAAGACAGAAGAGGGTATGTTGGAAGCTTTCTTAGTCAATAGTAATTGCCAGAAGAGAATGTATTTGGGTTTTCTGCTCTGTGCTCAGAAGAGGAAAAAAGTCAGAACATATGTACTTTATTAGTACTCTTTCTGAACAAAATTCCTAATTAACATAAATGGTAGTCTGACTTAAAGAACTGCTGTTGTTTCTATTTCTTACTATTGCTGCTTTGTTTTAGGTTTTTTTTTTTTTTTTCCACCCCCCTGAATAAGAGAAAGCAGGACAGGAATCTTGAGTTTCTTCCCCAAAAAATGTTAATGGTGAACACTGAGCAGAGCCACTTCTGCAAGGACGCTGATGACAGACAGGAGGGCTGGCTTTCAAAGAGCACTGGCCTCTTTGGCAGCTCTTTGAGGATGCCCACTAAGAGCAGCACCATTTGCATTCTCCAAGAGCTTCACCCACACAGCTTTCTGGTGCCCTCCCATATGAACAGTGGGTGATGAAGTTTGCCCTGAAGTTACCACTGATTCAGTCCTCTGCAAGTTCAACATTCACAGACGATGTGAAGCCAGAAAAAGAATGGTGGTCACTGACAGGTATCTGTGACTGCAGACATCAGTTGCTTGGTTCTGCAAGCTAGTGAGGTCTGCCTGTTGCCTTCAGACCCAAATTCAATGCAGTTACATGGTGGAAAGTGTAGACTAGCAGAACACTGCAACTAGAGTTTTGCCTAGTTGGAGGGAAGGGAAAGCTTTTTACCTCTGAAATTCAGCTTTCATTCATTTGCTCAAGTCCTGTGGCTATCAGTGGGTTTTAAGAGTTTTTCTCCTGGATGATACTTTGAAATTTAACTTTCTATACAGACTGGAAATGTAATAGACATGTATATTTTCTTCACATTAACATTTACAAACTGACATGTTTAGAATATTTTGTGACCTAATTGTATAATGAAAAAGCAAAGTATATCAATGCACTGAACACACAGAACATGAGGGATATATTTATGCATGCATGTACAGTGTCAATAGCAAATTTAACTGCATTATTTTTTACAAGTAGTACTGAACTGCTGGCAGCAGATTTATTTAAATTAACCTGGCTACATGAGATTTAATGTTGAGAAGCAATAAGGATGGAAATGGAATTTCCTCACCTGATATGTAGCTATTGTTCAGATTCAGATTCTGCACGAATGTTCACTAGAAATTTGAATTACATACCCTTGTTAATAAACTTGGCTCTGAGAGGAACTTCCATAACAACACTTTGCCTTGGTTCCAGCAGTTGGAAATGATTTCTGCCTCAATTCTGTTCTTTCTACAATACTTTAGATGCATCTGAATGGCCCAGAGAAAGTTTGCATTAAGTCAAGAACCTAGATAAACAGAAGTGGCTTTGTTGTATAAGGTGAAAACGCTTAGGAAGCTTGTGAAATGGGTGCTGTGCACTTAGTTTCCTTGGAGTTTCATTTTCACAAGATTACAGAACAGTGCATTTCAAATTGTAGACCAGACAGGCTGTGTTTCAGATTCCCTGCTCAGATATTCCCAATGGCTCTGCTTTCTAAATGGGATTTTACTGCTTCTACCATGAACTATCACTGCCTACCCCTATATGTGCAAAATCTTATTGAGGATTTGTACTTTTTGCCACAATATTTACATCTACAAACCGTTTCCATAGTCCTAAGATATTTTAAGAAATTCAGACACATGTCATTTTAAGGTCCTTTCAAACCCTAACTATTCTATGATTCTGATTCTTCTGAAAGAAGCTTTGTATATACCAAAGGGTTATTGCGTTTTGTCTTGTTTTGTTTTTTCCAGAATAAAGTGACACTGAATGTAGTAGCAGCATTGAAATCATACAGCACAAATGACCTAAATGCTCCAGGACAAGGGTGATCGTTCCTGGCATTTGATACTTATCCCTGAAGCCCTTGATTGACAACTGGGGACAGCACTACATCTGGACCACGCACTTCTGCAACTACAGAAGATATTTTAAAATATAGAAACAAGAGGCTTCTTTTTCTAAGCAGGGTTCGGTCTTTACTGGAAAAGTAAGCCAGAAGAAGAAGGGTAATATCCCACTTGCAGCTAACCACTTTGCTGAGAATAAAATAGAAAATGTATTCCACAGTAATGTCTTAGCGGCATTAGAGTCTGGTACTGATCTCAGACACAGGCATAATTACTGTGAAATCATCTCCTCTGTAGAGGCATAAGCAAGATTCTGCAAAATCTTTTCTATGTATTTACCCAGGATTAAACCTGATTCTCATTGTGAAACTGACTTGAAAAACCAAAGGATCCTCAAAGGCTAAGACAAACTTCATCTGCAGACAGGATATTTTTTGTCCACAACACCTCTATCCACATGAACTGTCAGCTACAAGCACATACAATGTGTCATGATCACAGGGGGCAAGAGAGGCACCAGATGGTGAGAGATGTGAGGGCCACAACCTCAGGGTGCTCTGCAGGGCCAGGGCAGACTGAAAGAAGCATCTGGCAGCTGAAAGGAGCACAGAGGGCAGCAAGACTAGGCAGGAGAGAGCTCCAGAGGAAAGAACACTGGGGGAATAAAACAAATGTGTCCAATGTACCAAAATGTCCTGCCCCTGTCTGAATACAATAAACAGCTTTGTGCATGGACCTGCAAGACCTGTGTATAATCAGTGCTTGGTTAATTTACCCTATTAAAATAATTCTATGCACGGAGAGAGGAAAATCCATGAGCATTTATTGAATCTGAAATTCACTTGCATAAACAAAACCTCTAGTATTGCTTTACACATGATTTCACTTACCTCTATTTTATACCACTGTAATCTCAGTAATTTCAGCACACATTTTACACTATAGCATCTAAGACCAGAAAGTGTCCCTTCCAACAGACTTTAAATATTGTAATCTTGGAAGAGATTTTTCATTCTGTGGGATAAAAATTTTTACTGAGAATATTCAGGCCATAGTTTTTGTATGCATTTTAAAAATGGTGTGTAAAGGGCTATAAACAGCCTCTGTGGAAATGAAAGTTTGAAATGCTGAATGATTCAAATATTTGTGAGATTCAGAGATTCATTAGATGTACAATTCCAATAGCAAAAGTGATTGTTCTCTGCAGATTACCCCACAAAGCATTCATTACATTTAGTCTTTTGCCTAATGTGTAGGTCAGTAATCTATAGTCCTGAAATTTCCCCTTTTAATTTCTCAGTTCACAGTGTTTGACATTCGACTAAAATTAGGTTTTGCTTATTTCAGGGTACGTGATGACTTTCTCAGAATCTTAATTAAGGTGTTCCAAGATTAAATTTTAATCTCTGTCATGCTTAGTTTGTAGCGTTCATGGACAGACACAGTGTATACTGTACATCTTTTTAAGAAAACCTCTTTTCCTTAGATTTCTTACATTAGCAACATAGTCCCTTGTTAAAACAAAAAGTCTGCACAAGGAAAAGTGAATTGTGCAACTCCAGTAGTATCATCTCTCCCTCAGTATCCCTGCAAATCGGTACTGCATCCTGCTGCTCTTCATTCTGCATCCCTAACTCTGTGCTGAGGGGTGATGGTCACTCTTCTGCTAAGAAATGTCCTCTGTAATGCTCAAATATTGTTAAAATGTGGGGAACATGTCTAAAACCACTGCAGCCAGCTGTAATGAAGTCCATGGCAAACATTACTCTGATGCCAAGCTCCTCATTGTAGCACATATATTTATGACACCCCCAAGATACTTCATGATATTGTGAGGGTACAGTGATTGAAATAATGAGTGGCCACTGTACAGTAGCATGTCATTTTACAGTAGGGAACCTATGTATGGTAAGCATGGCTCCACACAAAGATTGATTAGAACCAGATGATAAAAACTGCATTGCAAGTGGCACCCTGATGAGCTTGCTGGAATGATTATTAAAATGGTAGATTGGTCTTCCTGAAGTGCACACACATTCCCTATGGCACCTCCTGGTGGGGTCGAAGTTACAGATGTCAGAATTGGGATGGAAATGGTTGTAGTTGACTTATATATAAATACTTATAATTGTTGGTATACAGTACAGAGGTCACATGCCTACCAAACTCCAATAAAAACAAGCGTTCCTATGGTCCTTTTTCTGGTCTAGAATTCAGAAAACCTGCATTCAGTTCCTTGTCTCTACTATGGACTGCCTGTACCACTGAAGTGACATCCTTGTGGGTAAAGGCCTATTCCAGTTGCGGTCACTGGCAAAATTTTTGCTGACTTGCACAGAGACATTTGTTCTTAACCTTTATGTTCCTCATCTAGTAAATAAAGAAGATATTTCATTTCTCCTAGAACATCTGCCTATTGTTTCTTTATTTAGACTATAATGGTTTTGGACAAAGACTGTTGCTAATTTGGGCCCTTCTATGAAATTAAGGTCAGTAGTAACCTGTCATCCCCACATCAAGTAACACCAGCATGTGACAGCCCAAATATCAGTACCTGAGGTTTCTAAAAACCAAGTGCACTCGCCAATGGGTAGAAATTTGTCAGAGGCTTACATGATCATGCTGTGGCATGCAAGTGGTCCTGTCCTATGGTTAGCTCTGCAGTGCTTTCCCCCTACCTTCAAAGTCAGCACTACACCAGATGCCCAGAAAGAATAAAGATGTTCTCCTGCAGCAAACTGGGAATTTAGAGCAGCTCAGCTGCCTCAAGCATTTAGAACAATTAGACCATTCTCTATAAAATGCTCAAATGATTAGACAAAAGTCTGATCATTCCAGCACAGCTCGTACTTTTTAAAGTGGCCATTCTCAGTTGAGCCAGATTAATGTGGTTAAGAATATTAAACTTACTCTTAGATAACATCTAGCACAAAGGTCCTCAGTTAAGATCTCTCTGAGTTCCAGTGATATAAATAATACTGAAATAATTACTGTGGTAATTAACTGATATTTAGCAATCTCCATTTTATTACAGCATTTGCCCTTTGAAAGCTGAAGTGATAGGGTCTATAGGCTTGTGGAAACACAACTGTAATTAATGATAAC
The DNA here is from genome assembly GCA_032466535.1 of Forpus xanthops. Lineage (NCBI taxonomy): Eukaryota > Metazoa > Chordata > Aves > Psittaciformes > Psittacidae > Forpus > Forpus xanthops. The sequence continues at coordinate 3,302 of JASSUY010024236.1, read as the reverse complement.
AGCAAGATCAATTGAGACAAAAATGTGATGAAGTTTCATAGAAAGTTTACAATTTAAACAAAAATATATTTGCAACATCAGTGCATTTAAAAAGCATTTGTTCGGTTTGTTCTATGCATTCAACAAAAGTTTTAAATAAGTACTGGAATAATTCTTTTTTTGTCCAGAACTCCTGAAGTTGAAATGATATTTGTAGTTCTTCCTTGGGTGAGACAATCCATTCTACTGGTGAGACCATGTATTTCTACAGTCTAGTAATATCTTCTTCCAGCGTGATACATTTTGTCTTACGCTACAGTACAGAGTGAATAATTTTCTGTTATAAGTAGAATTGTTTTCTCACTTCAGCAGAAAAAGGAATGCTTAATTTTCCTCTCACCAGCATTTAATTCACTTTGGGTCTATTTTTCATTCTATGTAGTTGTGTAAATCATGCCCATCTGTTTCTCTGCAAGTCAAATGATAGTTTTTATTTTTGAAGTATGTTCTTCTTTTTGTATATTGCAATACACCTTAGAACAACATTTTGCTGACCAATTGACTAAAAAGAGCACTAAAGAGTTTCCTTCACACCCATGAGGTTGACAATAAGTGCAAAAATTTTCTTTGGTCACAGTAAAAATGAAAGCAATTATTTTCAGGAGTGCCAGGTTTATGCTATGCATTCACAGTCAAAGGCAAACTCTAGTTTCTAAATGCAAATGATTTAATATAGTCTCTCAGCTCTAGAAGAATGCATAAGAATAAGAAACAGAAAAATTATAGCTTGAATCCACATGACAGCCTTCTGCTCAGATCATGAACAGACAGCAGGAAGTAACATATACAAAGAAAGAAAAGCAAAACAAAACGAAAAAGGAGATGCAGCCATTCAGCAGTAAAAATTGTGAAATGATTCAAGGGGGTCACTTATAATGGAAAAGTAGATTCTTTAGTTTCAGATGAAAATATGAATGGAACTCTAGAAGTTGTAGAACATCTTTACTATCATATATTATAGTGGTTTGACCCAACTTGTTCTAGCTGTTGTCCACACCAAAGGGGAAAAAATTCTTTCTGACCTCAGAAGCACTTAGCTTGGGCTCCAGCTGCTGTACAAGAGTAATTTTTCCTTATCTCATTCCCTTCCCATGTGAGAAAGACCATAGCAGGTAGTAGATACAGATATTTGAGATAATTTTCTGTCATATTCAAGGGGAAGAAAGAGATCACGGTGTGTCAGAGACATACCACCTCCAAGGGCTGCTCCTGGAAGGAGTAGGTTACCCAGTGCACCCAAGTTGCTCAGAGCTACTGCTGAAGAAATGAAAACGTGGCTTTGTTTTTGACTTTCTTGCTCCCATTGCAGTTAAGCTTTTCTTCTCAAACTTACAAAAAAAACCCAGTTGCTTTAATGAGATACTTCAAATAATGTCACACAGTGCTGAATAGCTCCTTTGGCAGGCTACCACTTCACTGTCCTTCCATGAAAGATACAGAGAGGTTCTGCTCTCAGCTCCCTCTTTCATTCAGGAATAAGCTATTGGCTCCCTGGATTTGTGCTTTCTACTGCAGGGCTCCTGGAACAAAGCCAAAGAATCATTCCTATGCAACTCTGAACATAGAGTGGACTTAGTTTCATCTGTTTTGAGGCATTTTTCACTTTATTTTCTAGCCTATCTGTCCAAGGATGTGAAGGTTACAAAATTACACCATTTGTTTCTTCTTCCAGGCGGCTGGCAGGCAGTTCCCACTGCCTCCCCATTCCCTTCTCCTCATTGTTTTTGATACTCCTTGACCAATTTCAGCCCCACATAGCAGATGGTTAGAGATTGCAAATACAACTTTTACACTGAAATCCAGATGCTGATTAAAGATGAGAGACCCTACTGGTGCTTCTTCTGAAGTAAATGAGATCTCTTTAGTAGCATCTAGTTGGTCAATCAGCTGTCATGCCCTGACTGGCCATTTAGCATGCACATTTTACCAGGCTATACAGCTGAAAGCTGAAAAAATAGCTTGAATTCATAAGAAGTGTTGGTGAGGGGAAAGAAAAGCTAACACCAGTGGGCTGGAGAACTACTCTAATATGAAGAAAGGGTATGGGGCTTTACGAGGTTGCTGCAAAGTACTGCAGGGCAAGCTTGGAGGACAGTAGGAATCATGGCAGTAAAGCAAAGGAACATAAGGATGATCTGAGTGTATTGTGGTGAGAATACTCCAAAGGATATACTACACAGACCCAAAGGAAACCCAGATTCACTAATCCCATTGCCTGTGGATTAACTACTTGGGCACAGTTACCTCACCAGGACTTGAGGAGTGGAAAAGAGTCCATGGTTTGGAGATTCCAAAAGAACTCAAGCAATTGAGTCTGCAGTATGGGCCTTCCTGCTATTAAGCAGGAGGAACTGAGAAGGCCCACCAACAACTCCAGGAGCAGCCCCAAGCACTCTGATCCAAAGGGATCCCAGAAACTTCAAATAAAACAATCACTTTTAATTTTCCCTGCTCAGACAAGTCAAACTGGGACTAGGCTGTGTACCTTTCATGCTGAGTGACTAAATTTTACCTGGCTCATTGCTTTTCCATTTCCATTTCATGGCTTGATTCTTTGTTATCTTCATTTGTGTAGCTATATTGCTTCTTCATTTCCATGGATCTGAATTGAGAACACAGAACAGCAGAACAGGAAATTATTCTCCAGTCTTACAGGATCCTCATCCTTCCCCCACACCTTTTCTGACCAAAATTTAAGTTTTTCAAAAATGTTAGAGAAAACAAGATAAAATCTATACCTTTATGCTGGAATAGCCCTATGATGTGGGCATTCACACAGGAACTGTATCACCACCTGAACATATAGCAGGGTTAATTTAGCAGGATTCAGATCCAAGCTTACAGCAAATTATGAATGCTTGATTTTTAATATACAGTGTTTGCATCTAAACGTACAAAATATGCAAAAACGTATCTATGGATCACTTCTCTGTATGACGTCAGGGATCAGTGTTGGGACCGATCTTGCTCAACATCTTTGTCAGTGACATGGACAGTGGGATTGAGTGCGCCCTCAGCAAGTTTGCCAAAGATACCAAGCTTTGTGGTTTGATTGATACATTGGAGGGAAGGAATGCCATTCAGAGGGACCTTGACACGCTTGTGAGGTGGGCTAATGCCAACTTGATGAAGTTTAACCATGCCAAGTGCAAGGTCCTACACTTGCATCAGAGCAATCCCAGGCAGGGCTACAGGTTGGGCAGAGAAGAGATTCAGAGCAGCCCTGAGGAGAAGGACTTGGGGGTGTTGGTTGATGAGAGAAT